>JADLZL010000229.1:1800000-2085919 GCA_015844335.1 Chrysopogon serrulatus | reverse complement strand
GCAATATGTAATAGGATCTACGAGATGTGGGTGGAATGTGGCACCTTCGAATAGTCGCCTCCCAATCCCTCGCTATACCAATGATCGCATTTCCACACGCGCCTCCTCCGTCTCCGAAACGGCACAAGTTTAGTCGCTAAATGACTCTATGTAGAGCACAAGAAACAAATGAATCGCGAAAAGATCCAAATGCACTCAAACATGGCTCCAATGCATAGAGTTCATTTTTAGATGAATTTAGAAATTTGGTTCACCAAATTTGAGCTCGTATGAATTAGTTATGAATTTATGAAGTTTAATCTATTTTCCTCGAAAAAGACAAATGGCCAAAATTCCAGGCGTGGACACGTGGCAAAGAAATGATTGGCTCCACATGAGCTCACGACGCCGCGATGACGTCACCGGTGGGTCCTTTAGGGAGCTGACATCAGCATGACGTCATCGATGGGTCATCGGGCGGTTCGCGGGCCTGATATGGCCGGGCTGGCCGCCCGGCTGTCAACTCGCAGTTTGCCACGCCGGGCTAATGGATTTGGGCTCGCCATGGTGCACACCGGTGGTTCACGGCGGGATACGCGTTCCATGCACCGCAGTGCACGGCTCTTGGTGAACCAGTCCACCCCTCCTCTCTCTCTCTGTCTACTACTCCAAGACCGGCGCATGCGCTTCTTCTCCTTCCCCTTTCTTCCTCTCTCTCACAAGAAGACGCCATCTACAAGGAGCATGCACCCGGTACTGGGGCTTCTCATCCTCTTCTATCGAGCGCCCGTCTCGGGGGTTGAGGCAGATACGGCCGGGTACTCCACGACGGGGCTAAGGGTCATCGACGAGGCCGATTGGTAGCAGCTGCCCGCCAGGCGACAAAGCAGCCACCGGCGGGCGAAGCGCCGTGGTTCGGCACTACGGTGGTCGCCGGGTTTAAATTGGTGAGCGCGATGCCTTAGAGTCACGATGAGCGCGGCGGAATGTTCTACTTCGGGCCGAGCGGGTGCTCCTGAAGCTAGCCGCAACGACGGGCTTGACTCGACGGCGGCGGGCAACATGAGATAGGGGTCTCATGGGCCTCAAATTGGCGAAGCCGAAAGGGCAATTGGGATCACGGGATGGCCATCGGACTCGGGCCAAGTTGATCATAAGACACGTGCTCGCAACAGCATGGCGCGCTCCGTGGCTCGGTTCACGGATGTAGCAAAGTGGTGCCGCGGCCGCTAGGCATACGGATTGGGTCGAGGTCACGTGAATCTGCCGCCTTACCTCAACGCCAAGGCGAGGTGGCCCGGGTTCGCTTGAGACGGCAATAAGCCAAGCCGGGTGTTCATGGGGCGGCATGACCGCGCTCGATCACGCCAAGCGGGAGGGCTTGGCCTCGGCCCAGCGGTGGCTCGCCAGGCCCCCAGCAAGTCGCGCGTCGCGTGGTGTGCGTCTTAGCGACGACCAGCCCTACGGCCCATCCTCGCGATGCGAGTGGTCTGGATCGGTCGAACGGGCGATGACGCCATAAGCGCGCCGCGGCGTTCACGGCGTGCATTGAATGCACCGTGGCGGCATGGCTCCGTCCCGCGGCTTCGCTTGTAATTCCATTGCGATAGCGCCGATCACGCCGGGGCAGAGGTGTGTCGTGCGTGTGTGTGTGTGCCGCGTGTATCCGCAGCCGGGGGAGTCGGCCTGCGCGCTCCCATGGCGGAGCGCGCCGACCGGCAAATAGGCAGGTTGGGCACGGGAACGATGGTGCTCACCTCGGTGCTGGGGTAGAACGGATAGCGGTGCAAAGGAGGAGGCGTTGCAAAGCTTTGTCGAGGAGCTGGCTATGCCGCTTGCCGACTGAAAGGGGCCTGTTAGGGCGGGGCCTTCCGCTTCGGGCGGCCGGCGAACAGACTCCGGCGGCAGTCGCCCGTCCGCCCCTCCCCTTCGGCCCTTCCTCCTCCTCTCTCACTTGACGGCCCAAGGTTGGTACCACCAGTGGCGGCGGCCAATAGGGAACCCTAGGGGTGCTCCGACGGCTTAAATAGGCACGGCGGGAGGCATGGGAGGGTGGCGAATCTGTGATCGCGGCTCCTTGTTGATCAAGTGGTCGGGAGGGGGTATCGGAGGTTGCCGTGGCGCTATCGCAAGGCCGGTGGGTCCCACCTGGCGCCGAACTCCGCCAACTTTGCCTTCACGCTGGGGAACAAATGGGCAAAGTGGAATAGAGCACGGCACCGGGGCCAAATTTCGTGGGCGATCGCGGTGCGCTGCGGAGGATGGATGGTCACGCGATTCGGCGGACCGTAGGTCCCGCGGTGGCGTGAGACACCGCGGGCCGGGTAACAGAATCCGACTAATTTATAAAGCATAAGTGAAAATCACCGCTAAGCAAGCAATTGTCACACTTAAGCCGTTATAAACCCAGTAGTCCGAAATCTCGGCGATTTCAAACCAAACATCATCAACCAAGATCGCATAAGTTTAGCGCCACCATTCGCATGTTACAACATTTTGCAAATAGTTCAACAACATCGAGTGTAGAAATAAAGTTATTACAAACCCGATTCTCCAAATCCAAATAGCGAAACAAGATAGTTTTAAAAGCTCAACCCACACACACAAACTTAGGTATAATACAAAGGCACCGATGATCAATCCACAAAAGCAAGTGGGAAGAGTAGTAAGAACGACCATTGCCCTTTGGTGCTTAATCCACTCGGATATAAGCAGGTCTCACAATACCCGTGGTAGGTATGGCCATCCCGCACAAACAACAAGTGGGAAAAACCCCGAGTACGAGAAGGTACTCGACTAGACTTACCCGACCGACTCAAAAAGGAAAAGACTCCAAGGAGGATGACAGTTTTATCGGGGATAGCTTGACTCTTTTTGCGGAAAGACGGTAGTAACATTTAATTAATAGCTCGGCTTAGTCATTCCTATTTATGCTAGGTGAGTAACTACACTATGCATCATTGTAGTATATTAATCATGATTAAGCAAGCAAGTAGTATCCATAATCATATACATCGCCTTAACCCATCATCGGCATTAACCACATTCCATAATCATTACTACGATGGTGCAGCTCAAGTCAAGTGTTCACCGCCCAGAACGATGGCGATTCGAATCGACACTACGAGCTCGGGGTATTCCTCATGCAAACCACACTCACCCGCTAAAGTGAGCTACGGTCACCGTGGCACGTATCCGGAAGAACAAGCACGCGGACTCGCATAGAACCACCGCACCTAGGGGACCGCCCGACGCGCCTTAGCCAGCCATGCTGGACCTCGGACTTACTCTTTCGCGCCCCTATGGTCCCCCATCCATCTCGAAAGCGGTGCGAACGGATCGAGAACCGCCCGGATAGTGTTAGGCTTCGCGGCGGAAGTGCTTATCCGACCAGCTAAGCATGAGGCATGCGTTCAACATGACTTGGGGTACAACAACGACGGGTCCTTAATCGACACGCACGGAATCACTATGGTCCAACAACCCCACAAGACTCCGTCCGGTCTCCATTTATCAACCACGACCATTAACCGGATGATATCAACATAAGCTTTTCCATCATTCATAGGTAACCACCTATCTCATGGATGACAGAAATCACCCGACTTCTACCGTTTAAGCAAGCTAAGCATAAAACTCGCCCTAGACTAGCGGGGTATATCAAGGTAGGATAATCAATGGTAAAGCAAGGATATAGTGCAAAGAACGGTGTCACACAACTCCTATACTTAATGCAGCAATCATAAATCATAATTAGACCGTTAGAAAGCATAGGTAAGTAGATGCTCCGGTGCTTGCCTTGAACGAAGTCGGACGCTGCGGTGGTTAGGGCACTCGAGCAGACTCTTCTTCGCCTTCTTCTTGTGGAACCTCCGGGCTGGGCTCCTCCGGAAGATTCTCCTCGATCTCCGAATACGGGAGGTCCTCCTGCGAACTTCAGATGATGCGATGCACGTGCATAAGTATGGCGAATGCACAACACATGATGCTCATGTATGAGAATGATTAACAAGTCATTTGACGTAATAGGTGCATATCTCTTCTCTACTACCAACTTAACTCATTTACCGAGTACGTGCATATCTCCTCTCTAAACTTACTTAGAAAAGTGCATAAAGAAGAGTGGTGTGGCTAGGCACACACACATATACACACATCACATAATAAGAGAAATACTACTATTCATAGCCAACATCACATTTCACCTATAGCATTGTATTACATGACCAGCAAGCATAACATAATTAAAGTGCACAAGAAGTAATATAAAACATGCTAAAACCATTACTTTAAAGCTTTATCATTTCATGTGAATAAATAGGCTTGAACTGTGACCTCTGTCTACACAGTCCAGAAAAAAATCTACAAAAATTACAGGAGCTACATTACACTATAACAGAGCCATGGTAAAATTTGTATCACATTTTACCCAAGATAACAGTCTACAAAAAATATGAAGCAACAGGCCAGAAATACACATTACACAACTTTGTACTATGAAAAGTGTCAAACAATAGATTTCATATTTTTATCTAGAACTACTTAGCACAAGAGCAGTCAGCAAAAAAATTACCAGGGCATAATTCCTTATAATTAATTTATTAAAAATCACACAAGAATCAGCCTGTAATTGAAATTAAATCATATTCCAATGTTTTTGTATAGTAACTGCATGACATACATTTTTCACAGAAAGTACATCTCATAACAAGACTAAGAAAACAGGAATAACATTTTTTTAGCAATATTCTATTTACTATGCATTTACTCGGTTTTTAGTTTTAAGCATTTAAATAAATCTACATAGAAACTATTCACCAAAAATACATCCCATATTTTTAAATGATAGATCTACTCATCAGGAATCCAACAAAACAAGAATCATCAAATTTGGAGTTCATTTGCACCAGCTATTAATTCAAAAGCATTTAAACTATTTTCTCTGAAATCAAATAAAACAAAAAGGGGCCGAAACCCTGGGGTGAGCGGGTCGCCCAGGGGTCATGAAATACCGACGCGGCGGGCCCTGGTCAACCCGGCCCCCCCGTCACCGGCCGGGGAGTGGCACGGCCACGATCGACCAGCTCGCCGGCCGGGAGGTGGTCGCCGGCGCTGGGCGGGCACCGACGCGTTCCCTCGACGAGCCGCACCCCTGCTGGTGGTGTTGGTTGCGCGAGTGGCGGCCTAAAAAGCTACGGCGGAGAGCGGGGCGTGACGGCGGCGCTGCATACGTGTCGGCGACCATTTCGTGGTGGCGTGGTGCGGTGAAATCGCGCGAAGCCCGCGAGCCTCACGGCGGAATCGAGGGGTTGGTTGCCCTCGATTGGGCAACCCAGAGCCCTGGTCGCTGCATGGCGACGCGGTGGCGCTTTTGGCGACGGCCGAGGCACGGCAAGGCGGCGAATCGGTGCGATTGGGCTCGAAAGGCCGCCGAGTAGCGGGGGTCGCGGATAGGAGGGCTGGGAAGGGCTCGGCAAAAGCGGGGAACGGCGGGCGCAAGAGCACGCGGCGGCGCTTTCGCGGTGGCTCGAGAGGGAGAGCGGGGGTCAGGCGCTGAAATAGGGGCTGGGCGCTGCAACGGGCGGAGCGCTGGGCGTTTCATTTCGGGCGAGGCGGAGGTGAAAGCAGGGCGCCGAAGCGCGGTCTTGCCGGGCGTATCACGGGCAAAGCGGGTGAAGCGGCGTGCGGGGCGCCCGAAGGTATACGCTGCCACGCTGGGGCGGCGCGCTATGGCGTCGGGCGGGCGCCAAGGCTGCTCTGGCCCGGCCGGGCTAATGCTGCCGCAAGGGCGCTGCGAGGCGGAGGGGAGCGGGAGCGGGCCGCTGGCCGGGCCGCTTTCGCCCGCCGCTCGCTCACTGCAAGCTTTTTCCCTTTTTTTGAAATTTTGAATCAAACTCAAACTGAACCAAAAGTCACTTTTTGACAAATTTAAAGCCATTTTCAAGAAATGTGCCCAAAACAAAAGTTGTAGAGAATTTCAAATTGAACAACTTTCATTTAAGGCTCAAGTCCAAAATCCCAACAGATTTTGAATTATGATTTCATTTTGAATAAAGGCTTTTAAAAAGGAATTTTTTCCTCCAAATTCTTTTTGCTCCAAAATGCTCAAAAACTTTTTGCAATAAATTTTATTAAAACTTTTCAAATTGCTTGGGCAAGTGGATCCAAACTTGATCAAGCAATTGCAAGCTAATTAATTAATTAAATCAAACAATCAAGCATTTAATTAGCAAACAATGCAACACATGAAATGATGATGCATTTAAATGCTTGATGATGCTCATGCTATGCCAAATGATGATTAGGGTTAATTAATTACTAGCCTAATGCATGCTTAACACCGAGGTGTTACTGCCCTACCCCCCTAAAGAAATCTTGTCCCGAGATTTGGGTTTACTAACCGTGTTTTATGGAATTCGGGATAAACTTCTTTTCGGGTAATCCTCGGTTTCCCATGATGCATCTCTATCATCATGGTAGCTCCACACCGACCTTATAAGTGCGCACCAAGTGATTCCGAGTGACTCTTTCTTTGCTATCAACAATTCTCACAGGCTCTTCTTTATAGACCGGATCACCGCTAGCTTCAAATCTCGCTCATCGACTCTTTCCTGGTACACGCAAACACTTCTTCAACCGAGAGACGTGAAAGATCGGAAAGATAGAACTCATAGACTCTGACAACTGCAACTTGTAAGCAACTTCACCTCTTCTTTCAAGAATCTTGTACGGACCCACATATCTTGGTGCAAGTTTCCTCTTGGCTCCAAACCTTTGTGTACCTTTTATTAGCGAAACCCTGAGATATACATAGTCACCTACCTCAAACATCAAAGGTCTTCTTCTAATGTCAGCATAACTCTTTTGTCGGGACTGTGCAGCTTTCATGTGCTCTTGGATGGTTCGAACCTTCTCTTCAGCTTCGGGAACAAAGTCAATACCATAGTATCTCCTTTCTCCCGCTTCAACCCAGTTCAACGGAGTTCTACACTTTCTGCCATATAAAGCTTCAAACGGTGCCATCTTGATACTCTCTTGATAACTGTTGTTGTAGGAGAACTCGGCCAAAGGTAGCCAAGACTCCCACGAACCCTTAGCAGATAGCACACATGCTCTCAACATATCTTCAAGAACTTGATTAAGTCTTTCACCGACTAAGTCCGAGGATGATAAGCGCGATCTTTGTCAAAGAACTTAGTACCCATACCTTCATGCAAACGGGTCCAAAAGTGAGCAGTGAACTGCGATCCTCTATCAGATACGATGGTCTTGGGTACCCCATGCAAACGGACAATCTCTTCAATGTAGAGGTCAGCATATTGAGGTGGTCTGTAGGTTGTCTTGACAGGTAAGAAGTGAGCTGACTTGGTTAGTCGATCAACGATCACCCAGATTGAATCATTACCCTTTTGTGTAGTTGGCAGACCTGTGATGAAATCCATGCTGATATCATCCCACTTCCAAGCAGGAACTGGTAACGGCTTTAACAAACCTACCGGCTTCATGTGAATGGCCTTGACACGACAACAAGTATCGCATCGAGCCACATATGCTGCTATCTCTTTCTTCATCTTGGTCCACCAATAACGAGGTCTTAGATCATGATACATCTTGTTGCTTCCAGGGTGAATGGATAGCTTGGAAAGGTGAGCCTCATCCATTATCTTGTTCTTGAGTTCTCGGTCCTTCGGCACGACAAGACGAGTGTCGAACCAAAGTACACCACTGTCATCCAATTTGAAATGCGGAATTGATTCCTTCTTCATTCTTTCTTTGAGGTGATATATGCCAGGATCAGTCTTTTGGCCTTCAATGATCTGTTGGTCGAGAGAACATCAAACTTGGATATCATGCAGGACCGCAGGATGCATCAGATTGAACCTTTCTTCAACTAACGGCTTCACAGCATGATGATGTGACTTGCGACTCAAAGCATCTGCAACTACGTTTGCTTTGCCAGGGTGATAATGCACTGTCAAGTCATAGTCCTTGATCAACTCTAACCATCTTCGCTGCCTCATGTTAAGCTCGGGCTGGGTAAAGATATACTTGAGACTTTTGTGATCGGTGTAGATATGGCACACATTTCCCGCAGATAATGTCTCCATATCTTCAAGGCATGCACAACCGCTTTGCTAACTCCAAATCATGCGTGGATAGTTGACTTCATGCTTTCTCAACCGACGTGAAGCATAAGCAATCACTGCCTTCTTGCATCAGCACACAACCCAACCCGGTCTTCGATGCATCACAAGACACATCAAACAACTTCTCGATATCGGTCGTGCCAAGACAGAGCAAATGGTTAGCAACTCTCGCAGGTGCGGAAAGCCGCCTCACATGCCTCTGTCCCGCACAAACTTGTGCTCTTTTCATGCGCACTTGTCATTGGCTTGGCAATCTTAGAGAAATCTGAATGAAACGGCGATAATACCCCCCGCCATCCCAAGAAAACTCCGAACTTCATGCACGACGTGGGCGGTTGCCAATCCATGACCTCTTGTACCTTTGACGGGTTGATCGATATGCCATTTTCAGAAATGATATGGCCAAGGAAGGCAACTTCCTTTAACCAAAACTCACATTTACCGAACTTGGCATACAACTTATGCTCTCTTAGTCCGTAAGTGCAACTCTCGATGTTTGGGCGTGTTCTTCTTCATTTGCGAGTAGATCGAATGTCATCCAAGAATACAATCACGAACTTATCCAATTCGGGCATAAAGACTGAATTCATAAGATACATGAAGTATGCAGAGCATTTGTTAAGCCGAAAAGACATAACAAGATACTCATACAACCCGTATCTAGTAACGAAAAGCGCCTTATGTATATCTTCGGGGACGAATCCCGATCCGATGATACCCCTCGATCTCAAGTCAATCTTGGAAAACACTTTAGCTTTAGACAACTGATCAAACAGAATATCAATTCTCGGCAGAGGATACTTGTTCTTGATTGTTACGGCATTGAGTGGCCGATAGTCAACACATAGCCTCAAGGAATGATCCTTCTTCTTCACAAACAAAGCTGGACAACCCCATTCAGAAGTACTTGGCCTGATGAAACCTAACTTCTTCAGCTCATACAACTGTTTCTTCAACTCTGCTAACTCATTGGGAGGCATACGATACGGTCTCTTGCGATTGAGCTGTACCGTGCACTAAATCAATTGCAAACTCAATATCTCTTTTAGGGGGCAACCCAGGCAAATCTTCAGGAAAGACATCGGGGAACTCACAGACCACCGGAATCTCAGCAAGGGAAGAAGCTCGAATAGCATATGTTAACTTGGTCATATCTGCAACTCGAGGCAACAACACTTGGAAAGTGTCATTACCCAGAGGATCCGTGAGGGTAATTGTTCTATTCCCAAGTGTCAATCACAACTTGCTTATCTTTCATCCAATTCATTCCCAAGATCACATCCATAGTTAACCCCGGTAAAACCACCAAATTAACTCTATATGCTTTATCTCCAATTTCAAAAGTTGCATGCTCAAGCATCCGATTAGATAGGACATCGCCACACCGGCGAACCGATGCGGTACCCATAATCTAATTGCTTAAGTTCTAACTCATGCGACCGTGCATATGCTTGACTCATAAAAGAATGCGATGATCCGTAATCAAATAAAACAACCTGCAGGATGTTTGTTGACAAGAAAACGCACTACCAGCAGTGATCGGTTCTCCTTCGTGGATCTCATCCACCGTGGTGTGGTGTGCACGGGCAGATAGGTCATCTCATCTTCTTCGGTAGGGACAAGATTTGGCGAAATGACCCATCTCGGTTACAGCTAAACCAGGGGCCCTCACGGGGGGAAGCGGCTGCCATGGAACCCCCAGCCTTGGCTTGAGCTTGAGGTGCAGTGGGCGATAACCCCACCGGTTCTTCGGAGGTGGTGGAGCATTCCTCTTTGGAGCAGGTGCACGGAACCTTGAGTTCTGAGCTGGAGGGCGGTACTGTGGACGATTGGCCATTGGAGGCCTGTACTGAGAAGATCCTCCCTCAAAGCTTCTCTTGCGGTTCTTGGAAGCAGCCTGCAGATTGTTGTTATTCTCCTGAGTCAAGCAGTCACTGATAAACTCGTTGAAAGTAGCCCTCGAACTGATACCCATGGTCTTGGCCATCTTGGTATTGAGACCCCTCTTGAAGCTAGCGATCTTCTTCTCTTCAGTGTCCACATATGATGGAGCATAACGGGACAAGTTGTTAAACTCTTGCAGATATTCATTCATACTCTTGTTGCCTTGAGTGAGCCTCATGAACTCAGATACCTTCATAGCCATCAAACCCTCAGGGGACATAGGTGCCGCGGAATATCCGGGTGAATCTGCGCCCGAGTGATGGGAGCATTCGGCGGAAAGTGGTGCGTTGGTGGGACCACCAAATTCCAAATTCGGCCCCTCCCAACGATGTGCCCCATACTCAACCTTCAGTGACTCGGTCATGCGGAGCAGGCGAAACTTGTCTTCCATCGTGTTGATCCACTCGAGAGCCTCGAGCGGTTCCTTAGCTTGCAAGAACTTAGGCGGATCTATATCCAAGAAGTCCTTGAAGGTGCTGTACTGATTGACGGGACGGTCACGGTAGCCCCCGTGACTGGTGTTTGCTGCAATGTCACGCAACGTGGCCTCCATGTTGCGCTGACTGCCGAGGAACTGTTGGAAAAGTTGCTCAGCGGTTAACGGTGCTGGAGGTGGTGGTGGCAGTTCTGTCCTGGGGTTTGCTCCGTTACCCCCGTTTCCTCCATTTCCTCCTCCATTACCATTCCCACCATTTCCACCGTTTCCACCATTTTTTCCGTTACCTCCGTTATCACCATTTCCATTGCCTCCGCTGCCTTGGCCAGAACCATCTCCAACCAAGGAACCACTCACGGTACGGCGAGTCCCAACCATCTGCATATTTCAGCATCAAGTAATTATTAGGTGATGTTACAACATTGTAAGCAAATGTAATAATCATGCCAATGAATTATTGGAAGAAAATGAATTCATTCAACAACACACAGGCATAAAGATTCATTTCCACAATTTATAACATCACTAATTCGATTACTGAGTAAAAGCATCATCTGAGGCATACAACATCCAAAATTGCCAGCATACATACACTGGACTTTAGGCGTTCGGGTAGCACCACAACACATGACGATCCAACACACATGAGTCATATCTCATAGGGGTTACAAGCCAACAACAACAAAAGACAAGAGCGCATCTACGACTAGCGATGAGACTACTAGCCTACTCGTGCTCGCTACCAACGTCGGACTCGGCAAAGAAGAACAACGCCGCCGCCCAGTGCGGGCTCAAAAGCGGTGGAAGGTCGGCGTCCTCCTCGCCTCCATCGGCGTCGATAACTCCGTAGCTCCATCTCGGCCAGCTCCAGGACCATGGTGACCATGAACCTAGTTGTACAGAATGTGGTACTCCCCGTGAATCTGGTCAATGTACTGCTCACGCTCAAAGAGTAAGTGTCCCAGCTGGGTGGCATCGTTCCGGGCTTCATTCCTCTCAGTGACCAACTGGGCCATCATCCGGTCAGCATTCCTCTCGTACCGCTCATAGCGTGCAACACGTGCACGCAAAGTCTCGAGCTCCCTGGTGACCTCTCTCACATCTGCCTCTACCTCATCCCTGGTAGCTATGACAGTGTCCATCTGCTGCCTCAAGTCTTGGATCTGATCCGAGTGCCTCTTCTTCTCTTCTTTCCCCTTCTTCCACAAATCCCTGTTCCAGTCACTCAGCTTGTACATTGTGGCTTCAGTAGCATCATATGCTTGCATCAAGGCAAACATGGCACTCATAGCGGTGTTATCACTGCCATCAATCTCATCGACTCCTGGCCAACGTGCTCGGCTAGGGACTTCCCCCAAACAAAGTCCGAAGGGTCATCTTTGGGAAAAGTCCTGCCAAAGCCCGTGCTAGGCTCGGGGGAAAGCGCCCATGATCCGGGCGGAGCACATGGAATGCGGCTCGCTAGCCCCATCCTCGTGCGTGTGACACTGGTGGCACGGACACGCCATCCATCCCACTCGGAGTCCGGGTGGGAGTGGAGGGGGACGGTGATCTCCACGGCGACCAAGTCATCTCCACGAGGCGGTTCCTCGGTGACCCAGGAGTATACGGGTCGCTGGTCCTCTGTATACCCCGCGTAAGCAAGCACTCTCCAGAGGAGCGTGGGCATGCCAAACTCCTCAAGAAAGTGGTCCTCTCGGATCACCGTGCGTGGTGCAAGCTGACGGCGAGGTGCCCTGCCCCCGGTGGACTTGCGTGCGGTTTGCTTAGTGCGAGCCATCTGTCAGAAATTTATCCCGGTGAGACAAGTTATTAATTAACCAATTTTTAATTAACAGAAATAATTAATTTATAAGGGAAGGTAAATGTAATGATATGAGATGAATAAACATG
The DNA here is from genome assembly GCA_015844335.1 of Chrysopogon serrulatus. Classification (NCBI taxonomy): domain Eukaryota; kingdom Viridiplantae; phylum Streptophyta; class Magnoliopsida; order Poales; family Poaceae; genus Chrysopogon; species Chrysopogon serrulatus. The sequence continues at coordinate 2,073,520 of JADLZL010000229.1, read as the reverse complement.
ATGTATGCACGTATCTTACGTTCTCACAAACTTAGCAAAAATATTTCTAGCGGATATACGGTGGCATACAACGTTCTCTCATAACGTGTAACTAGTTGTTCTACACGAATCGCCGTTATGTACCCGCAAAAAAAAATCACTTTCAGCCCATCCCAACAAAGATGAATAAATGCATTGAAGAAAGTAAAGATTAAGCACTCACACGCACGTGCATTCCCAAATACACGCACATGTAGTACAACTACCCGATCCTCGTCCAATGACGGCATCGTCTCAACAGACGGCACAACCCATAATTAAACACTTTGGTAAGTACATGGTTTTGACATGTAAGTACTTCCGGTATCACACTAGCACTCCCCTAGATTGCCGGTTGGACAACCATGCTCTCACAACTTTCACTTACCGAGGCGTAGAGGCATTTTGAACCATACATTACCATTCAAGCGAATGGCACCCATACAATTACCTTGCTTTGCATGGGCAACAAAATGAAAATAAAATATGATGCAAGCCCCCAAGTTAGTACTTAAATAGCCACCTAGAGTCCTTATTTGGGCATAAAGGATATGACCAGCGGCACACTCTTAGTTTTGCAAAAGAGATTTCTCAAAAGACTTATAGATCTATAAGTTGAAATCCAGTTTTGAAAGCAAATTCTTTTGTTTTAAATAGACATGTGAACAATGTCGCTAAACCTTGCTCGATACCACCGTAATGAACCGACCAATTTATAAAAGCATAAGTGAAAAATCACTCGCTAAGCAAGCAATTGTCACACTTAAGCCGTTATAAACCCGGTAGTCCGGAAATCTCGAAGGATTTCAAACCAAACATCATCAACCAAGATCGTACAAGTTTAGCGTCACCATTCGCATGTTACAACATTTCGCAAATAGTTCAACAACATCAGAGTGCAGAAATAAAGTTATTACAAACCAAGTTCTTCAAATCCAAATAGCGGAAACAAGATAGTTTTAAAAGCTCAACCCACACACACAAACTTAGGTTTAATACAGTGCCAGCCTGATGATCAATCCACAAAAGCAAGTGGGAAGAGTAGTAAGAACGACCATTGCCCTTTGGTGCTTAATCCACTGGATATAAGCAGGTCTCACAATACCCGTGGTAGGTATGGCCATCTGCACAAACAACAAGCGGAAAAAACCCTGAGTACGAGAAGGTACTCAGCTAGACTTACCCGACTGACTCAAAAGGAAAAGACTCCAAGGAGGATGACAGGCTTTATCAGGGGATAGCTTGACTCTTTTTGCGGAAAGACGGTAGTAACATTTAATTAATAGCTCAGCTTAGTCATTCCTATTTATGCTAGGTGAGTAACTACACTATGCATCATTGTAGTATATTAATCATGATTAAGCAAGCAAGTAGTATCCATAATCATATACATCGCCTTAACCCATCATCGGCATTAACCACATTCCATAATCATTACTACAATGGTGCAGCTCAAGTCAAGTGTTCACCGTCCCAGAACGATGGCGATTTGAATCGATTACTACGAGCTCATGGGGTATTCCTCATGCAAACCACACTCACCCGCTAAAGTGAGCTACAGTGTCACCGTGGCACGTATCCGGGAAGAACAAGCACGCGGACTCGCATAGAACCACCGTACCGTGGGACCGCCCGACGCCTTAGCCACCCATGCCGGACCTCGGACTTAGTCTTCGGCCCCCGTGGTCCCCCATCCATCTCCATGCGGTGCGAACGGATCGAGAACCGGCCCGGATAGTGTTAGGCTTCGCGGCCGGGAAGTGCTTATCCGGCCGCCTAAGCATGAGGCATGCGTTCAACATGACTTGGGGTACAACAACGGTGCGGTCCTTAATCGACACGCACGGAATCACTATGGTCCAACAATCCCCACAAGACTCCGTCCGGTCTCCATTTATCAACCACGACCATTAACCGGATGATATCAACATAAGCTTTTCCATCAATCATAGGTAACCACCTATCTCGCGGATGACGAAAAATCACCCGACTTCTACCGTCTAAGCAAGCTAAGCATAAAACTCGCCCTAGACTAGCGGGGGTATATCAAGGTAGGATAATCAATGGTAAAGCAAGGATATAGTGCAAAGAACGGTGTCACACAACTCCTATACTTAATGCAGCAATCATAAATCATAATTAGACTGTTAGAAAGCATAGGTAAGTAGATGCTCCGGTGCTTGCCTTGAACGAAGTCGGACGCGCGGTGGTTAGGGCACTCAGGCAGCTCTTCTTCGCCTTCTTCTTGTGGAACCTCCGGCCGGGCTCCTCCTCAAAGATTCTCCTCGATCTCCGAATACGGGAGGTCCTCCTGCAAACCTTTGTATGATGCGATGCACGTGCATAAGTATGGCGAATGCACAACACATGATGCTCATGTATGAGAATGATTAACAAGTCATTTGACGTAATAGGTGCATATCTCTTCTCTACTACCAACTTAACTCATTTACTGAGTACGTGCAAATCTCTTCTCTAAACACTTAGAGAAGTGCAAAAAAAAGAGTGGTGTGGCTAGGCACACACACATATACACACATCACATAATAAGAGAAATACTACTATTCATAGCCAACATCACATTTCACCTATAGCATTGTATTACATGACCAGCAAGCATAACATAATTAAAGTGCACAAGAAGTAATATAAAACATGCTAAAACCATTACTTTAAAGCTCTATCATTTCATGTGAATAAATAGGCTTGAACTGTGACCTCTGTCTACACAGTCCAGAAAAAATCTACAAAAATTACAGGAGCTACATTACACTATAACAGAGCCATGGTAAAATTTGTATCACATTTTACCCAAGTATAACAGTCTACACAAAAAAATATGAAGCAACAGGCCAGAAATACACATTACACAACTTTGTACTATGAAAAGTGTCAAACAACAGATTTCATATTTTTATCTAGAACTACTTAGCACAAGAGCAGTCAGCAAAAATTACCAGGGCATAATTCCTTATAATTAATTTATTAAAAATCACACAAGAATCAGCCCCTAATTGAAATTAAATCATATTCCAATGTTTTTGTACAGTAACTGCATGACATACATTTTTCACAGAAAGTACATCTCATAACAAGACTAAGAAAACAGGAATAACATTTTTTAGAGCAATATTCTATTTACTATGCATTTACTCGTTTTTTAGTCATTTAAGCATTTAAATAAATCTACATAGAAACTATTCACCAAAAATACATCCCATATTTTTAAATGATAGATCTACTCATCAGGAATCCAACAAAACAAGAATCATCAAATTTGGAGTTCATTTGCACCAGCTATTAATTCAAAAGTATTTAAACTATTTTCTAGAAATCAAATAAAACAAAAAGGGCCGAAACCCTAAAGTGAGCGGGCCGGCCCAGGTCATGAGAGCCACCGACGTGCGGGCCCTAGGGTCAACCCTGCCCCACTCGTCACCGGCCAGAGCGGGGGCACGGCGCCGACCGCCCTAGCTCACGGCCGGCGGGTGGTCGCCGGCGCCAAGGGCACCGACGTGCTCCCTCGACGAGCCGCACCCTGTGGTGGTGTTGGTTGCGCGAGTGGCGGCCCGAAAAGCTACGGCGGAGAGCGGCGGCAGGACGGCGGCGCTGCATACGTGGCGGGCGACCATTTCGGTGGTGGCGTGGCGCGGGAGTCGCGCGCCCGAGCCCGCGAGCTCACGGCCGGCGGACCGAGGGGTTGGTTGCCCCGATTGGGCAACCTAGAGCCCCGGGTCGCTGCATGGCGACGCGATGGCGCTTTATGGCGACGGCGATGCGATGGCAAGGCACGGCCAGATGCCAATCGGTGCGATTGGGCTCGCTACCGCCGATTCAAGGCCTAGGCGGCTTGGGTGCGCGCGGATAGGGAGGGTTGGAAGGGCTCGGCAGCGGGAACGCGGAGGCGCAAGAGCTCGACGAGCCCGCCATGGCGTTGGCGGCGAGGTGGCCATTTTGGCCTTACCGAGGCAATGCAGGCGGCGACGGTGGCTCTGACGAGTGTGGGAGTAGCGGTGGGGTCGTGGCGCGGCGTTGGCGGGCTCGCTGCGCGGTAACGGCGGCGAGAGACGCGAGCTCATCTGCGCGAGGGAGAGCGAGGTAGAGGGCGTCGAAATGGGGCGAGCGAAATGGAGCGCCGGGCGTTTCGACGGGCGAGGCGGGTGAAGCAGCCGCGGCGGTGGGCCCGGCCGCCAGGCATCGCCGCCACGTGGTGGGCGCGCTGTGGCGCGGGCGAAGCGCGGTATGCCGCGGCTGCCCGGGCCCGGCGGGCCACGCCGTAGGCGCGCGCGCAAGGCGCTGCGCGGGAGGGAGCGGGCCGGGCCGTCTTCACCGCTTTCGCCTCGCTCGTTCACTGTAAGCTTTTTCCCTTTTTTTGAAATTTTGAATCAAACTCAAACTGAACCAAAAGTCACTTTTTGACAAATTAAAACCATTTTCAAGAAATGTGCCCAAAACAAAAGTTGTAGAGAATTTCAAATTGAACAACTTTCATTTAAGGCTCAAGTCCAAAATCCCAACAGATTTTGAATTATGATTTCATTTTGAATAAAGGCTTTTAAAAAGGAATTTTTTCCTCCAAATTCTTTTTGCTCCAAAATGCTCAAAAACTTTTTTGCAATAAATTTTATTAAAACTTTTCAAATTGCTGGGCAAGTGGATCCAAACTTGATCAAGCAATTGCAAGCTAATTAATTAATTAAATCAAACAATCAAGCATTTAATTAGCAAACAATGCAACACATGAAATGATGATGCATTTAAATGCTTGATGATGCTCATGCTATGCCAAATGATGATTAGGGTTAATTAATTACTAGCCTAATGCATGCTTAACACCGAGGTGTTACAGCCCTACCCCCCTTAAAGAAATCTTGTCCCGAGATTTGGGTTTACTAACCAGTTTTTTATGGAATTCGGGATAAACTTCTTTCGTGTAATCCTCGCTTTCCCATGATGCATCTCTATCATCATGGTAGCTCCACACGACCTTATAAGTGCGCACCAAGTGATTCCGAGTGACTCTTTCTTTGCTATCAACAATTCTCACAGGCTCTTCTTTATAGACCAGATCAGCTGCTAGCTTCAAATCTCGCTCATCGACTCTTTCCTCGGGTACACGCAAACACTTCTTCAACTGAGAGATGTGAAAGATCGGAAAGATAGAACTCATAGACTCTGGCAACTGCAGCTTGTAAGCAACTTCACCTCTTCTTTCAAGAATCTTGTACGGACCCACATATCTTGGTGCAAGTTTCCTCTTGGCTCCAAACCTTTGTGTACCTTTTATTGGTGAAACCCTGAGATATACATAGTCACCTACCTCAAACATCAAAGGTCTTCTTCTAATGTCAGCATAACTCTTTTGTCGGGACTGTGCAGCTTTCATGTGCTCTTGGATGGTTCGAACCTTCTCTTCAGCTTCGGGAACAAAGTCAATACCATAGTATCTCCTTTCTCCCGCTTCAACCCAGTTCAACGGAGTTCTACACTTTCTGCCATATAAAGCTTCAAACGGTGCCATCTTGATACTCTCTTGATAACTGTTGTTGTAGGAGAACTCGGCCAAAGGTAGCCAAGACTCCCACGAACCCTTAGCAGATAGCACACATGCTCTCAACATATCTTCAAGAACTTGATTAAGTCTTTCAGTCTGACCTGAAGTCTGAGGATGATAAGCGATCTTTGTCAAAGAACTTAGTACCCATACCTTCATGCAAACGGGTCCAAAAGTGAGCAAAGGAACTGCGATCCTCTATCGATACGATGGTCTTGGGTACCCCATGCAAACGGACAATCTCTTCAATGTAGAGGTCAGATATTGAGGTGGTCCAGAGGTTGTCTTGACAGTAAGAAGTGAGTCGACTTGGTTAGTCGATCAACGATCACCCGCATTGAATCATTACCCTTTTTGTGTAGTTGGCGCACTGTGATGAAATCCATGCTTTGATATCATCCCACTTCCAAGCAGAAACCGGTAACGGCTTTAACAAACCTACCGGCTTCATGTGAATGGCCTTGACACGACAACAAGTATCGCATCGAGCCACATATGCTTTGCTATCTCTTTCTTCATCTTGGTCCACCAATAACGAGGTCTTAGATCATGATACATCTTGTTGCTTCTAGGGTGAATGGATAGCTTGGAAAGGTGAGCCTCATCCATTATCTTGTTCTTGAGTTCTCGGTCCTTCTAAGACGACAAGACGAGTGTCGAACCAAAGTACACCACCGTCATCCAATCTGAAATGCGGAATTGATTCCTTCTTCATTCTTTCTTTGAGGTGATATATGCCGTGATCGCCTCTTTTGGCCTTCAATGATCCGTTGGTCGAGAGAACATCGAACTTGGATATCATGCAGACCGCAGGGATGCATCGATTGAACCTTTCTTCAACTAACGGCTTCACAAAGATGATGATGTGACTTGCGACTCAAAGCATCCGCAACTACGCTTTGCTTTGCCGTGGTGATAATGCACTATCAAGTCATAGTCCTTGATCAACTCTAACCATCTTCGCCGCCTCATGTTAAGCTCGGGCCGGGTAAAGATATACTTGAGACTTTTGTGATCGGTGTAGATATGGCACACATTTCCCAAATAGATAATGTCTCCATATCTTCAAGGCATGCACAACCGCCGCTAACTCCAAATCATGCGTGGGATAGTTGACTTCATGCTTTCTCAACCGACGTGAAGCATAAGCAATCACTGGCCTTCTTGCATCAAAGACACAACCCAACCTAGTCTTCGATGCATCACAAGACACATCAAATGACTTCTCGATATCGTCGTGCCAAGACAGAGCAAAGATGGTTAGCAACTCTCGCAGGGTGCGGAAAGCTGCCTCACATGCCTCCGTCTGCATAAACTTGTGCTCTTTCTCAGAAAGCGACTTGTCATTGGCTTGGCAATCTTAGAGAAATCTGGAATGAAACGGCAATAATACCCCCCGCCATCCCAAGAAAACTCCGAACTTCATGCACGAGGCATGGGCGGTTGCCAATCCATGACCTCTTGTACCTTTGACGGGTTGACTGATATGCCATTTTCAGAAATGATATGGCCAAGGAAGGCAACTTCCTTTAACCAAAACTCACATTTACTGAACTTGGCATACAACTTATGCTCTCTTAGTCTGGTAAGTGCAACTCTCAGATGCTGGGCGTGTTCTTCTTCATTTGCAGAGTAGATCAGAATGTCATCCAAGAATACAATCACGAACTTATCCAATTCGGGCATAAAGACTGAATTCATAAGATACATGAAGTATGCAGGAGCATTTGTTAAGCCGAAAGACATAACAAGATACTCGTACAACCCGTATCTAGTAACGAAAGCAGTCTTATGTATATCTTCGTGATCTAATCCCCGATCCGATGATACCCTGATCTCAAGTCAATCTTGGAAAACACTTTAGCTTTAGACAACTGATCAAACAGAATATCAATTCTCGGCAGAGGATACTTGTTCTTGATTGTTACGGCATTGAGTGGCCGATAGTCAACACATAGCCTCAAGGAATGATCCTTCTTCTTCACAAACAAAGCTGGACAACCCCATTCAGAAGTACTTGGCCTGATGAAACCTAACTTCTTCAGCTCATACAACCTGTTTTCTTCAACTCGCTAACTCATTGGGAGGCATACGATACGGTCTCTTGCGATTGAGCTGTACCAGGCACTAAATCAATTGCAAACTCAATATCTCTTTTAGGGCGCAACCCAAGCAAATCTTCAGGAAAGACATCGGGGAACTCACAGACCACCGGAATCTCAGCAAGGGAAGAAGCTCGAATAGCATATGTTAACTTGGTCATATCTCGCAACTTCGAGGCAACAACACTTGAAAGTGTCATTACCCGCAGGATCCGTGAGGGTAATTGTTCTATTCCCAAAGTGTCAATCACAACTTGCTTATCTTTCATCCAATTCATTCCCAAGATCACATCCATAGTTAACCCGTAAAACCACTAAATTAACTCTATATGCTTTATCTTCAATTTCAAAAGTTGCATGCTCAAGCATCCGATTAGATAGGACATCGGCACCAGCCGAACTGATGCGGTACCCATAATCTAATTGCTTAAGTTCTAACTCATGCGACCGTGCATATGCTTGACTCATAAAAGAATGCGATGATCCGAATCAAATAAAACAACCGCAGGATATTTGTTGACAAGAACGTACCCGCAGATGGATCGGTTCTCCTTCGTGGGATCTCATCCACCGTGGTGTGGTGTGCACGGGCAGGATAGGTCGTCTCGCTTCTTCGGGTAGGGACAAGATTTGGCGAAATGACCCATCTCGTTACTGATTGAAGCATGGGCCTCTCACGGTGGAAGCAGCCGCCGTGGAACCCCGCTTGGCTTGAGCTTGAGGTGCGGTGGGGCGATAACCCCTCCGGTTCTTCCGAGGTGGTGGAGCATTCCTCTTTGGAGCAGTGCACGGAACCTTGAGTTCGAGCTTGAGGGCGGTATCAAGGGACGATTGGCCATTGGAGGCCTCAGATTGATCCATTGGAGGCCAGATTGTTGTTATTCTCCCGAGTCAAGATCCTCCCTCAAAGCTTCTCTTGAAAGTTCTTGAACCGATACCCATGGTCTTGGCCATCTTGGTGTTATTCTCTTGAAGCAAGCGATTCATCTCTTCATAAATGATGGAGCATAAACTCTTGTTAAACTCTATTCATTCATTCATACTCTTGTTGCCTTGAGTGAGCCTCATGAACTCAGATACCTTCATAGCCCAGGTGGGACATAGGTGCTGCGGAATATCTGGGTGAACTGCGCCCAGGTGATGGGAGCATTCGGCGGGAAAGTGGTGCGTTGGTGGGACCACCAAATTCCCAATTGCCCCTGCAGCTGATGTGCCCCATACTCAACCTTCAGTGACTCGGTCATGCGGAGCAGGCGAAACTTGTCTTCCATCGTGTTGATCCACTCGAGAGCCTCGAGCGGTTCCTTAGCTTGCAAGAACTTAGGCGGATCTATATCCAAGAAGTCCTTGAAGGTGCTGTACTGATTGACGGGACGGTCACGGTAGCCCCCGTGACTGGTGTTTGCTGCAATGTCACGCAACGTGGCCTCCATGTTGCGCTGACTGCCGAGGAACTGTTGGAAAAGTTGCTCAGCGGTTAACGGTGCTGGAGGTGGTGGTGGCAGTTCTGTCCTGGGGTTTGCTCCGTTACCCCCGTTTCCTCCATTTCCTCCTCCATTACCATTCCCACCATTTCCACCGTTTCCACCATTGTTTCCGTTACCTCCGTTATCACCATTTTCATTGCCTCCGCTGCCTTGGCCAGAACCGTCTCCAACCAAGGAACCCCTCACGGTACGGCGAGTCCCAACCATCTGCATATTTCAGCATCAAGTAATTATTAGGTGATGTTACAACATTGTAAGCGAATGTAATAATCATGCCAATGAATTATTGGAAGAAAATGAATTCATTCAACAACACACATGCATAAAGATTCATTTCCACAATTTATAACATCACTAATTCGACATCGAGTAAAAGCATCATCTCGAGGCATACAACATCCAAAATTGCCAAAGATACATACACTTTGGACTTTAGGCGTTCGGGTAGCACCACAACACATGACGATCCAACACACATGAGTCATATCTCATAGGGGTTACAAGCCAACAACAACAAAAGACAAGAGCGCATCTACGACTAGCGATGAGACTACTAGCCTACTGCGTGCCGCTACCAACGCCGGACTCGGCAAAGAAGAACAACGCCATCGCCCGTGCGCTCTCAGTGCGGTGGAAGGTCGGCGTCCTCCTCGCCTCCATCGGCGTCGATAACTCCAGGCTCCATCTCGCCAGCTCCGGGACCATGGTGACCATAAACCTGGTTGTACGTAACGTGGTACTCCCCCGTGAATCGGTCAATGTATCGCTCACGCTCAAAGAGTAAGTGTCCCACCGGGTGGCATCGTTCGGCTTCATTCCTCTCGACCAACCCCGGGCCATCATCCGGTCAGCATTCCTCTCAGACCGCTCATAGCGTGCAACACGTGCACGCAAAGTCTCGAGCTCCTGGTGACCTCTCTCACATCCGCCTCTACCACATCCCCGGTAGCTATGACGGTGTCCATCTGCCGCCTCAAGTCTTGGATCCGATCCGAGTGCCTCTTCTTCTCTTCTTTCCCCTTCTTCCACAAATCCCTGTTCCATCCACTCGGCTTGTACATTGTGGCTTCAAGAGCATCATATGCTTGCATCAAGGCAAACATGGCACTCATAGCGGTGTTATCACCGCCATCAATCTCATCGACTCTCGGCCAACGTGCTTGGCTAGGGGGACTGCTCCCAAACAAAGGTCCGAAGGGTCATCTTTGGGAAAAAGTCCCCGCCAAAGCCCGTGCTAGGCTCGGGGGAAAGCGCCCATGATCCGGGCGGAGCACATGGAATGCGGCTCGCTAGCCCCATCCCGTGCCGTGACACTAGTGGCACGGACACGCCATCCATCCCACTCGGAGTCCGGGTGGAGTGGAGGGACGGTGATCTCCACGGCGACCAAGTCATCTCCACGAGGCGGTTCCTCGGTGACCCAGGAGTATACGGGTCGCCGGTCCTCTCAGATACCCCCAGCGTAAGCAAGCACTCTCCGCAGGAGCGTGGGCATGCCAAACTCCTCAAGAAAGTGGTCCTCTCGGATCACCGTGCATGGTGCAAGCCGACGGCGAGGTGCCCCCGCCCCGGTGGACTTGCGTGCGGTTTGCTTAGTGCGAGCCATCCGTCGAAATTTATCCCGTGAGACAAGTTATTAATTAACCAAATTTTAATTAATGAAATAATTAATTTATAAGGGAAGGTAAATGTAATGATATGAGATGAATAAACATGATGTATGCACGTATCTTACGTTCTCACAAACTTAGCAAAAATATTTCTAGCGGATATACGGTGGCATACAACGTTCTCTCATAACGTGTAACTAGTCGTTCTACACGAATCGCTGTTATGTACCGCAGAAAAACCACTTCACCCATCCCAACAAAAAAGATGAATAAATGCATTGAAGAAAGTAAAGATTAAGCACTCACACGCACGTGCATTCCCAAATACACGCACATGTAGTACAACTACCCGATCCTCGTCCAATGACGGCATCGTCTCAACAGACGGCACAACCCACAATTAAACACCTTGGTAAGTACATGGTTTTGACATGTAAGTACTTCCGGTATCACACTAGCACTCCCCTAGATTGCCGGTTGGACAACCATGCTCTCACAACTTCCACTTACCGAGGCGTAGAGGCATTTTGAACCATACATTTCCATTCAAGCGAATGGCACCCATACAATTACCTTGCTGCATGGGCAACAGTGAAAATAAAATATGATGCAAGCCCCCAAGTTAGTACTTAAATAGCCACCTAGAGTCCTTATTTGGGCATAAAGGATATGACCACTGGCACACTCTTAGTTTTGCAAAAGAGATTTCTCAAAAGACTTATAGATCTATAAGTTGAAATCCAGTTTTGAAAGCAAATTCTTTTGTTTTAAATAGACATGTGAACAGTAATCGCTAAACCTTGCTCCGATACCACCGTAATGTAACCGAATTAATTTATAAAAGCATAAGTGAAAAATCACTCGCTAAGCAAGCAATTGTCACACTTAAGCCGTTATAAACCCGGTAGTCCGGAAATCTCGAAGGATTTCAAACCAAACATCATCAACCAAGATCGCATAAGTTTAGCGTCACCATTCGCTTGTTACAACATTTCGCAAATAGTTCAACAACATCAGAGTGCAGAAATAAAGTTATTACAAACCGAGTTCTTCAAATCCAAATAGCGGAAACAAGATAGTTTTAAAAGCTCAACCCACACACACAAACTTAGGTTTAATACAGTGCCAGCCTGATGATCAATCCACAAAAGCAAGTGGGAAGAGTAGTAAGAACGACCATTGCCCTTTGGTGCTTAATCCACTTGGATATAAGCAGGTCTCACAATACCCGTGGTAGGTATGGCCATCTGCACAAACAACAAGCGGAAAAAACCCTGAGTACGAGAAGGTACTCAGCTAGACTTACCCGACTGACTCAAAAGGAAAAGACTCCAAGGAGGATGACAGGCTTTATCGAGGGGATAGCTTGACTCTTTTTTATGGAAAGACGGTAGTAACATTTAATTAATAGCTCGGCTTAGTCATTCCTATTTATGCTAGGTGAGTAACTACACTATGCATCATTGTAGTATATTAATCATGATTAAGCAAGCAAGTAGTATCCATAATCATATACATCAGCTTAACCCATCATTAGCATTAACCACATTCCATAATCATTACTACAATGGTGCAGCTCAAGTCAAGTGTTCACCGGCCCAGAACGATGGCGATTCGAATCGATTACTACCGAGCTCGGGGGGTATTCCTCATGCAAACCACACTCACCCGCTAAAGTGAGCTACACAGTCACCGTGGCACGTATCCGGAAGAACAAGCACGCGGACTCGCATAGAACCACCGTACCCAGGGACCGCCCGACTGCCTTAGCCAGCCATGCTGGACCTCGAACTTACTCTTCGCGCCCCTGTGGTCCCCCATCCATCTCCAAGCGGTGCGAACGGATCGAGAACCGGCCGGATAGTGTTAGGCCAGCGGGCGGAAGTGCTTATCCGCCGGCTAAGCATGAGGCATGCGTTCAACATGACTTGGGGTACAACAACGGTGACGGTCCTTAATCGACACGCACGGAATCACTATGGTCCAACAACCCCGTAAGACTCCGTCCGGTCTCCATTTATCAACCACGACCATTAACCGATGATATCAACATAAGCTTTTCCATTAATCATAGGTAACCACCTATCTCGCGGATGACAGGAAATCACACGACTTCTACCGTCTAAGCAAGCTAAGCATAAAACTCGCCCTAGACTAGCAGGGTATATCAAGGTAGGATAATCAATGGTAAAGCAAGGATATAGTGCGGCAACGGTGTCACACAACTCCTATACTTAATGCAGCAATCATAAATCATAATTAGACTGTTAGAAAGCATAGGTAAGTAGATGCTCCGGTGCTTGCCTTGAACGAAGTCGGACGCGCGGTGGTTAGGGCACTCAGGCAGCTCTTCTTCGCCTTCTTCTTGTGGAACCTCCGGCTGGGGCTCCTCCGGAAGATTCTCCTCGATCTCCGAATATGGGAGGTCCTCCTGCGAACCTGTATGATGCGATGCACGTGCATAAGTATGGCGAATGCACAACACATGATGCTCATGTATGAGAATGATTAACAAGTCATTTGACAGAATAGGTGCATATCTCTTCTCTACTACCAACTTAACTCATTTACTGAGTACGTGCAAATCTCTTCTCTAAACACTTAGAGAAGTGCATAAAGAAGAGTGGTGTGGCTAGGCACACACACATATACACACATCACATAATAAGAGAAATACTACTATTCATAGCCAACATCACATTTCAGCTATAGCATTGTATTACATGACCAGCAAGCATAACATAATTAAAGTGCACAAGAAGTAATATAAAACATGCTAAAACCATTACTTTAAAGCTTTATCATTTCATGTGAATAAATAGGCTTGAACTGTGACCTCTGTCTACACAGTCCAGAAAAATCTACAAAAATTACAGGAGCTACATTAAACTATAACAGAGCCATGGTAAAATTTGTATCACATTTTACCCAGTATAACAGTCTACACAAAAATATGAAGTAACAGGCCAGAAATACACATTACACAACTTTGTACTATGAAAAGTGTCAAACAACAGATTTTATATTTTTATCTAGAACTACTTAGCACAAGAGCAATCAGCAAAAATTACCAGGGCATAATTCCTTATAATTAATTTATTAAAAATCACACAAGAATCAGCCCAGAATTGAAATTAAATCATATTCCAATGTTTTTGTACAGTAACTGCATGACATACATTTTTCACAGAAAGTACATCTCATAACAAGACTAAGAAAACAGGAATAACATTTTTCGCAATATTCTATTTACTATGTATTTACTCGGTTTTTGATCATTTAAGCATTTAAATAAATCTACATAGAAACTATTCACCAAAAATACATCCCATATTTTTAAATGATAGATCTACTCATCAGGAATCCAACAAAACAAGAATCATCAAATTTGGAGTTCATTTGCACCAGCTATTAATTCAAAAGTATTTAAACTATTTTCTAATAAAACAAAAAGGGCCGAAACAAAAAGGGCCGAAACCCTAAAGTGAGCGGGCTGGCCCCCACTGGAGCATGAGCCACCGACGTGTGGGCCCCGGGTCAACCCCGCCCCACTCGTCGGCCCGGCTAGGAGCGGGGCACACGCAGACACCTACGGACCTAGCTCGCGTGGCCGAGGTAGGTCCCGGCGCCAAGGGCACCGGACGTGCTCCCCTCGACGAGCCGCACCCGTGGTGGTGTTGGTTGCGCGAAAGGCGGCCGGAAAGCTACGGGCGGAGAGCGGCGCGATGATCGGCATGGCTGCATTACGTGCCGGGCGACCATTTCGGGTGGTGGCGTGGTGCGGTGAGTCGCGCGAAGCTCCGCGAGCTCACGGGCGGCGGACCGAGGGGCTGGTTGCCCCGATTGGACAACCCCAGCCCCGGGTCGCATGGCGACGCGGGTGGCGCTTATGGCGACGGGGGCCGACGACGGGCGCGGCATCTACGAGGCGCCAATCGGTGCGATTGGGCCTCGCCGGCCGTCGATTCAAGGCCTAGGCGGCTTGGGTGCACGCTGATGGGAGGGGTTGGAAGGGCTCGGCAGCGGAACGCGGAGGCGCAAGAGCTCGGGCGAAGCCCGCCATGGCGCATGGCAGCGGAGGTGGCCATTTTGGCCCTTACCGAGGCAATGCAAAGGCGACGGTGGGTTCTGACGAAAGTGCAGGAGTAGCGGTGGGGGTCGTGGCGTGGGCGGAGGGGGCTCGGCCAGCTCGGTAACGGCGGGCGCGAGCACGCGGGCGGGCGGCTCGCTTGCTGGGCGCGAGGGAGAGCGAGGCGTAGGGCGCCGAAGCGGGCGAGCGAAATGGAGCGGGCGCGTTCCATTTCGGGCGAGGCGTGAAGCGCCCGGCGGGCGGCCCGGCCGCCAGTATCGCCGCCACGCGGCGGGCGTGTGAAGGCGCGGGCGAAAGGCTGCCGGCGCGGCGCCGGCCGGCTGCCACGCGGCCACGCTGCGCGCTGCGCGAGGCGGGTGCGGGAGCGGGCCGCCGGGCAGGCCGGGCCGCTGCCCGCTGTTCGCGTAAGCTTTTTTCCCTTTTTTTTTTTGAAATTTTGAATCAAACTCAAACTGAACCAAAAGTCACTTTTTGACAAATTTAAAGCCATTTTCAAGAAATGTGCCCAAAAACAAAAGTTGTAGAGAATTTCAAATTGAACAACTTTCATTTAAGGCTCAAGTCCAAAATCCCAACAGATTTTGAATTATGATTTCATTTTGAATAAAGGCTTTTAAAAAGGAATTTTTTTCCTCCAAATTCTTTTTTGCTCCAAAATGCTCAAAAACTTTTGCAATAAATTTTATTAAAACTTTTCAAATTGCTGGGCAAGTGGATCCAAACTTGATCAAGCAATTGCAAGCTAATTAATTAATTAAATCAAACAATCAAGCATTTAATTAGCAAACAATGCAACACATGAAATGATGATGCATTTAAATGCTTGATGATGCTCATGCTATGCCAATGATGATTAGGGTTAATTAATTACTAGCCTAATGCATGCTTAATACTGAGGTGTTACACTGGGCAAGTGGCGTGGGCGAAGCGGGGCATCCGCTACCGGCCGCGTGTCACGGCGTGGGGGAAGGGCGGACGGGGGGAGGAAGAAGAACAGGAATGGAGTCGACGTGCGGGCCCCGTGTGTCACGGGCGCGGGTGAAGACGGGGTTTCGGCCGGCGCTTTCTTCCTCAAGGTCTTGGGCTCAAGGTCGCGTCGCTGCCGTTGTTGGGCCGGCCCAAGTCTTGCAGTAGGGAGGGAAAAAAAGGAAGAGGGCGGGGTTGAAGTAAGCAGGCCGTTGGGCTCAGGTGGGTCGGCCGGGCTGCTTTACCTTGCTCCTCCCTTTTCTATTTCTTTCCTTTTCTAATTGCTTTTCTATTTTACTTGTTCACCAATTAAACTATAGCTTGATTAGTCAAGGTGATTAGAGTACAAGGTGGGGTCCAAAGATGGTCCAAGGTAGTATTTGAGGCATTTCCCATATATTGGGATATATATATTTAGTAATAGCATATATGTTTATATGTATTATTAAAATACACTAGTATTTACATATGTGGTGTAGGTTTTAATTAGGTTAAATAATTAATGTTCCTTCATTAATTATTTATATTTATTATTTTTATTTAGCCTTTTAGCACATCATGAAATCCAAGCAAAAGCCAAATCATACATGGTTTATGTTACAGTTTACAAAGACTTATATTTATGGAACTAAAAGCAAGAGCTATTCACATATGATAATACATGTTGATATGCATATGATAATGGTAAAGAATCCTATTTGGGTTCCATATAATGCATGCTAGGGTTGGGTTATACTAAATGGCAATCATCAAACATGGTTCGTTTAAGAAAAATTTTGTAGTTGGGATTTTTGTGTTGCGTAAAATTTCGGTTGTTACAACGCTGACTCGCATTCCGATGTCCATACAAACTCTTCGCCTTTCTAAAAGCAGCTTTGTCATAGGCTTAGCTATCTTGGAGAAGTTAGGAATAAACCTGCGATAATACCCAAAGAAGACCAAGGAAACTACGAACTTGTCGACCGTGGTTGGAGCCTCCCAATCTAGGACTTGTTGCACTTTTGAAGGATCTACGAAACCCCATTTTCTGAGAGAACATGGCCAAGGAAAGGAACTTCTTTCAACCAGAACTCACACTTGCTGAATTTAGCATAAAGTTGATGCTCCCGCAATCTGGACAACACCACTCTTAAATGCTTAGCATGGTCTTCCTTATTTTCATAATAAACCAGGATATCATCAATGAACACCACAACGAACTTATCCAATTCTAGCATGAATACCAAATTCATCAGGTACATAAAATGGGCAGGAGCATTCGTCAGACCAAAAGACATGACAAGATACTCATATAACCCATACCTGGTTGTGAAAGCCATCTTTTCAATATCCTCGGGACGGATTCGAATCTGATGATACCCCGAACGTAAATCAATCTTGGAAAACACTTTGGCTTGAGAGAGTTGATCAAACAAGATATCAATTCGAGGCAAAGGATATTTATTTTTGATAGTAACTTCATTTAGAGGCCGATAATCTACACACATACACAAAGATTGATCTTTCTTCTTAACAAAGATAGCCTGGACAGCCCATGGAGAAGAACTAGGACGGATCAAGCCTTGTGTCATCAACTTCTTAAGCTCTTCCTTCATTATAGCCAACTCATTAGGGGGCATACGATAAGGCCTTCTAGATATGGGTGCGGCACCTGGGATTAAATCTATCTTAAACTCTACATCACGCACAGGTGGTAGCCCAGGCAACTCTTCCGGGAAGACATCCGGAAACTCACATACCACTGGTATAGCAAAGAATACTGTCACTCAAAGCAGAATTTGCCGTCGGACTGGAATCCACAAACTCAGGAAGAGGCACTAGAAATGCTTCTCTTGTGCCCGGATCTCGTAACATAACCACTCTAGTGGATGTGTCGATAAGGACACCATGATTACTCATCCACCGCATGCCAAGTATCACATCTATCTTTAGATTTGGCAGGATGATAAAAGTTTCACTATACACTCGCCCACCAATATCAAGATGCACACCCCTTACTATCTGGTTAGTAGCCACAAGGTTGCCCGCTGCACTTATATTGAACTTACCCTCTTCTAGGTTAATTATCTCCATGTTGTGCTCAGATGCAAAGATAGGACTCATGAATGAATGAGAAGCACCAGAATCAAAGAGAACAATAGCGAGATGATGATTAACTAAGAACTTACCAGCTGTGACTGTCTCACTAGCCGGGATTTCCTCAACAGCAGTATAGTGCACATGCCCCTGACGAGGTGCATTCTGATTCCCTTGCTTCTTGGGATAAGGACAATTCTTGGACCAATGCCCCGGGCTTGCCACAATTCCAAAGATGGCATGTTGCTTGGTGGAACATTAGAGCGAGACCGACCAGAAGAGCCCTTAGGTAGAGCAACTGTGAAACCCTTGCGATAACCAGTCTTGTTTTGATTCTTCTTCGGAGGTGGACGATAACGAGGAGGTGCAGTGGGAGGGCGATAAGGGGCCCTAGAAACCACTGGAGCCTTAGATTGAGATGACCCAAAGATCAAAAGCCCTCTTTGCGGCTCTTGGAAGCAGTATACACAGCATTACTATTTTCTTTAGTAAGAGTATCACTGACAAACTCATTAAAAGTGGTGCACTTGCTGGTACTCATTGTCTTCATCAACTTAGGGCTAAGACCCTGCTTAAAAGTAGCAATCTTCTTAGCTTCAGTATCAACAAATTCAGGTGCATACCAGGACAAATTATTAAAATCTTGGAGATACCCGGTCACACTCTTGTTGCCTTGAGTTAACTTCATGAACTCAGTATGCTTGATTGCCATAAGACCAGGCGGAATATAGCGCCCATGAAAGTCAGCCTGAAAACGCTCCCAAGTGATAGGAACATTAGCAGGGTAGGTGCCGTGATGATGAGTCCACCAAATCCCCGCAGTCCCTCGCAAAATCGATGAGAAGCATACTCGGCTTTCATGTTCTCGAGCACGTTCAAAGATACCGGAACTTCTGCTCCATGGTATTTAGCCACTCATCAGCTTCTAGTGGCTCCTCAGCTTCCTTGAAAATAGGTGGATTAGTGCCCAAGAAATCCTTGAAATCACTGTATCTTGCCCCGATCGTGGTCCCGACGCCCACGACGTCCATCACGGTTGGCCAATTCTCGAACAAAGATCGCCCAAGGCCCGGCTGTCCTTCACCAACATAGCCATTAGCTCGCTTGGAGTAGGAGGTGGTGGCGGTGGTGGTGGATCAGCACCAAAGACCCCCCTCGCGCTACCCGCCGCGGGTGTTATAGCGTGACATCTGCATCATATATCCAAATGAGCATCAATGTTGATGTTTGGATCAAATATAGACAATGATTAAATTATGCCAAACTGTATTCATTAGAGAGAAATACATTCATACAATAAAACAGGGCACAATAATTCATTTCCATTCCATAACACCAACAACATAATATCACAATGATAGCGAGTCATGCATCAATTTAACACAAGTACGGTAGATATATTAAGCTCACAACGGGAGCGAAACACTTGTCCCAACAAGTCATCAACGTCAACAAGAGCAAGGTCTGAATAGAGTCATGACCTAATTACTATTACATCATGGATGTTCAGAAAGGATATATCATGTGAATTACATTCATCCAAGAAAAGCATCCCTAAGGGGCTAGTTAGGACTATGAGCTAGCCTAAGCATCATCCTCGAGTCGAGACCCGAGTCGTTGTTCCGCATCCGGTGCCGCCTGCCGCACTGGCCGAACCTGCTCCTCGGGCTCATCCGGCCGCCATCTCCACATCCTCATCCTCGCCTATAACTCCCGGATCCCCGCCAGTGGCTCAGGAGGAAGAAGAGGATGCATGGCTTCTGCCTCATGTGGATCTCCTCGTGAAGAGCATTGTTGTACCCCTCCAAGATATCATTCTGGCGACGGAGGCCCTCAAACTCATCCAGAAAGCGACGCTCACGGCGGTTGGCAACCCCAATGATATGCTCCAAATCTGCATCTCGCTCCTGAGCGACTGCATCACGCTCAAGGATAGCTGCGTCACGCTCGCGAATAGCTGCGTCACGCTCACGGATAGCGGCGTCATGCACCTGCACCACCTGGTGCCTATGGATGCGAACCTGACGAGCCTCAGCCTATGCCTCCAGTCTAGCACGAAAAGCAGTGGTCAGCTGTGTGCTCCTTTCCCTTCCTACCGCGCGAAGCCTTATAATCTCCTTATATGCTGCATTCACACGACCTCGCAGGCCATGCTGCTGATCTGCTGAGAGCTTCATGACAGCAAACATAGCACTCATTGCATCACAAGTGCTACCAGCACGCTCATCCCTGTTGCAAACCAGAGCCTGGGTAGGATCCTGCTCCAAGTCAGTCCAGTAAGTTGGGCACTCCTCAGGAAAGTTCCCAATAGGTCCCACTGCGCTCCAGTCAGGGTGATCCGACCGGATCATCTTGAGCATGTGGAAGGCTACTGTCTGGACTGCCTCTGATAGAGGCGGAGTGCCCGATCTTTCGGCGAGTGGAGATAATTTCGATTTGGTGGAAGTAGACCCTCACGATCCGACTACGACGAGCGAACCCGAAGCGCCAATGCAATCGCTGAACCAACTCCCCAGGTTACCGACCTTGTTGAAGCAAGATCAGCCTGATCACGAAGATCAATTCCCTCAGACGCAACCGAAGAACGAACAAGAATTCGAGGCGAGCAATCTATGTATTACTCGAAGGTGGAGTTCTCGAATCACGAGAGGACAAAGACGTATTTGTGCGTGGTCCGGTGTAGCTAAAGCTAGATGTAAAACAAAACTCAAGTTCTAAATGAAACAGGACTCGACTAATAAAGGGAAAAAAAAGGTGCGCCCTAGGGAAGGTGCGGCCAGCAAAGGGCGCCGCCCCCGATGTCCAGGGGTGTGGGGGGCGCAGCCCTAGGCGCCCTTTGTTGGGCCAGCCCTAGGCGCCCACACACAAGGCCTCCCCGTTGGGCGAGCCTTCGCCTTCTTGGCCTTCATTCTTCAAATCATGACGGTTCAACTCTCTTGCACGGGCCCGAGTAATTGGCCCGAGGGTGGCGCCTGAGGAGATGATGGCGCCGCTCCGGAGAAAATGTCGCCGGTGTAGATGTACTTGGTGTCGCTGGGTGTAGATGTACTCGCTACCGTAGGTGGTGTCCTCATCATCCTCCCCTTCTTGAACTGAAGTCGCCCTCGACGGCAAC
This sequence comes from Chrysopogon serrulatus, assembly GCA_015844335.1. Taxonomy (NCBI): domain Eukaryota; kingdom Viridiplantae; phylum Streptophyta; class Magnoliopsida; order Poales; family Poaceae; genus Chrysopogon; species Chrysopogon serrulatus. Next base: position 2,052,502 of record JADLZL010000229.1, on the reverse strand, counting down.
TCCTCATCTTCACCCGCATACGGCGTCAAATCTGCAACATTAAAACTAGTGGAAACACCAAACTCCGCAGGCAGGTCAAGAACATAAGCGTTAGCATTAATCTTGGTTGGTATCTTAAAAGGACCAAAGCAGCACGAGGCATCAATTTAGAACGGCGCAAAGTGGGAAATCGATCCTTTCTTAGATGCAACCAAACCATATCACCAGGTTCAAAAGTAACATGTTTTCTCCCTTTACTACCCGCAACCTGATATTTAGCATTAGCAAAGAAAGAATGTTGTGTTGAGTTTGCTCATGTAAGCTAATCATTTGTTCAACATGTGCAAAGAAAGATCTATGTGTGGGGCGTCCTCAGCATCAAGCGCAAAACAAATCAATAGGCGCCCGAGGAATATAGCCATAAACAACCCGAAAAGGGACACATCTTTGTAGAAGAATGCGTTGCATGATTATAAGCAAACTCAACATGAGGCAAGCAATCTTCCCAACGTTTCAAGTTTTTATCTAAAACAGCCCTAAGCATGGTTGACAAAGTGCGATTAACCACCTCGCTTTGGCCATCGGGCCCGAGGGTGACAAGTTGTGCTAAACAGCAATTTAGTTCCCATTTTATTCCACAAAGATCTCCAAAAATGACTGAGAAATTTAGCATCACGATCGAGAGACTATTGTATTTGGAATACCGTGCAAACGAATAATCTCTAAAGAACAATTCAGCAACATTGCTAGCATCATCGGCTTATGACAAGGTATAAAATGAGCCATTTTGGAGAAGCGATCAACAACTACAAAAATACTATCCCTCCCCTTCTTAGTTCTAGGCAATCCCAAAACAAAGTCCATAGAAATATCAAGCCAAGGGGAAGTAGGGACAGGCAGAGGCATATACAAACCATGGTTGTTTAGTCGTGACTTAGCTTTCGACAAGTAGTGCAATGGGCAACAAGGCGCTCAACATCACGGCGCATCCGGGGCCAAAAGAAGTGGGCAGCCAACACCTCATGCGTCTTATAAACGCCAAAGTGTCCCATGAGACCGCCTCCATGAGCTTCCCAGAACAACAAAAAGACGAACCGAACTAGCTGGAACACACAGCTTGTTAGCGCAAACAGAACCCATCCTGCATGTGAAATTTGCCCCATGGTTTCCCATTCATACAATTGATCAAAACATCTTTAAAATCAGCATCATTGGCATATTGATCTTTGATAGTTTGCAAGCCAAAGATTTTAAAATCTAACTGACAAAGATAGTATAGCGACGAGACAAAGCATCAGCAATGACATTTTCCTTCCCGTTCTTATGTTTAATGATGTAAGGGAAAGACTCAATGAATTCTACCCAATTAGCATGACGACGGTTCAGATTGGTTTGGGTCCGAATATGTTTTAAAGCCTCATGATCGAGTGAATAATAAACTCACGATGCCAAAGATAGTGCTGCCATGTTTGCAAAGTGCGCACTAAAGCATAAAGTTCCTTATCATAAGTAGAATATCTCAGGCTAGCACCGCTTAATTTCTCACTAAAATAAGCAACCGGTTTTCCTTCTTGTAACAAAACAAAGACCTAGTCCAATACCGCTAGCATCACATTCAAGCTCAAATATTTTCTCAAAATCAGGCAATTGCAAGAGAGGAGCATGTGTTAACTTATCTTTTAAAGTGCTGAACGCTACCTCTTGTGAATCACTCCAATTGAATGGCACACCTTTCTTTGTAAGCTTGTGTAGAGGGGCTGCAATGGAGCTGAAATCACGGACAAACCTGCGATAGAAACCTGCAAGTCCAAGAAAGTCCGAATCTGTGTGACCGCTGCGTCGGTGTAGGCCACTCGCGAATGGCGCCGATCTTGCTGCTATCCACCTCAATGCCCCCGTGGAGTAACAACATAGCCAAGAAACGAGACACGTTGTGTGCAAAAATGCATTTGTCCATGTTACCAAACAAGTTAGCAAAGACGCAACGTATCGAAAACAAAGACGCAAATGTTCTAAATGTTCTTCCATGGACTTGTCAGTAAATCAGAATATCATCAAAATATACAACAACAAACAATCCGATGAAAGGTCTTAGAACTTCATTCATTAAGCGCATAAAGGTGCTGGGAGCATTAGTCAATCCAAACGGCATAACCAACCATTCATATAAACCAAATTTCGTTTTTAAAAGCCGTTTTCCATTCATCACCTAGTTTCATTCGAATCTGGTGGTAACCACTACGCAAATCAATCTTAGTGAAAATAATGGCACCACTAAGCTCATCTAGCATATCATCAAGGCGTGGTATAGGGTATCGATAACGAATGGTGATGTTATTAATAGCACGACAATCTACACACATACGCCATGAGCCATCTTTCTTTGGAACAAGTAACACAGAACTCCGAGCAAGGGCCGAGAGACTCACGAATGTAACCCTTGTCAAGCAATGTCTGCACACTGGCGCCGGATCTCCTTCGTCTCATCTGGATTTGTACGGTGCGGTCGCGCGATTCGAAGCTGTGCGCCTGGAATGAGATCGATCTGGTGCTCAATGCCACGAAGTGGTGGAAGTCCCGTGGCAAATCTTTTGAAAGACATCAGCGTATTCCGCAAAATGTTAGCAACCGCAGGGGGAATATCCAAAGATGGTGCAGCATCAAGTGAAACGAGCACACTAGAGCGTATAAGGGCATAGCATGGCAAAGGAGCATCGCGTAACTCATCGAAATCAGCACGTGTAGCAAGCAAAACAGAGCATTCAACTTGATTTCAGAATTAACAGAGGTCGATGGTTCAAGTTGTTTAGCAATTTTAGCAGCTCTAGCAAGATCATCTTTAAGAATTTGTTCAGTGTCATTGGATGTATAATTATTTTCTGACCCTTAAACATGAAAGAATAATGATTCGAACGACCATGATGCAAGCTATCAAGATCATATTGCCAAGGTCGACCAAGTAACAAAGAGCATGCCTCCATGGGAACAACATCACAATCAACAAAATCAGAATAAGCACCCATGGAGAAAGGAACACGCATCGAACGTGTTATTCTAATTTTCCCACCATCGTTAAGCCATTGAATGTGATATGGATGCGGATGCTTACGAGTGGGTAAGGACAATTTTTCAACCAGCGCCGTACTCGCCAAATTGTTGCAAACCGCCATGCCGATGATGATGCGAATCGACCGCTCCCGCACAACGCCCTTCGTGTGGAAAAGGGTGTGTCGCTGATTCTTCTCGGGCGGGGCGACACTTGGTATCGAGAACACGCTGCGCAACAAGACTTTCATACCTATCGGGCGTCGCCTCGGTTGACATGTACGTCCGCCTTTGCCGCATGGTCGGTGGCAAGCATATAGCGTGTTGAATATCTTCGTAATCACTAGCGGAAGAATACTCACCATCGCCACGAATAAGCAAGACACGCTTGTTCGGACAGTCCCGGAGACACGTGGCCAAATCCTTTGCAACGAAAGCACCGAATATCCCGTGTGCGGCTTTGTGGAAGGTGCCGCGCCTGGGACGGGGGAGCACCTGCAGTGGCTGCCCGCCACGCGGTGTAGTGGCGGGCGTGGACGGTGCGGGGGTGCCGGGTGCTGACCAGATGTCGAACTTCGTCCCCGCAAAAGAGTTAGAATATGGCTTCGAGCGGCGTCCCCGCATTTCACGCTCAGCTTTGCAAGCAAATTCAAACAATGTGGTGATATCATAATACTCCTTATAATCAAGTATATCCTGAATTTCACGGTTTAAACCACCACGAAATCGTGCCATAGCAGCGTCATTGTCCTCAACTAACCCACAACGAATCATGCCTTTTTGCAATTCCTGGTAATAGTCCTCTACAGATTGTGAACCTTGCTTGAAAACGTTGCATTTTATTAAGCAAATCACGAGCATAATAAGAAGGTACAAATCTGTGGCGCATAGCAACTTTTAATTGATCCCATGTGGTTGGAACTGTAGTGGGATGTTTTTGTTTATATTCACGCCACCAAATTAAAGCAAAATCAGTAAATTCACTAATAGCAGCCTTTAACTTGAAAAGTAGTAGGAATATCATGGCATGCAAATTTCTGCTCGACTTCCAATTCCCAATCAAGATATGCAAAGCAGATCATATTTGCCATTGAAAGATGGAATTTTAAATTTTATCTTAGCAAAAGAATCATTACCGTGGTGGCGTAGCACACGGCGAAGCACGGCCTCGGACGGTGTCCACCGTCCCCGCCCCGTGTCACCACCGTAATCCTTCTCGAGATCTGTGACCATCGTGCTCAAAGCATCGAGGCGTGACATGATGGTGTCGAGCGTGGTTTTAGTGGCCGTCTCAAGCGAGGTCAAGCTGATCGAACCGCTCGCTCGCCCGTAGTGACCGTGGAATCCATCCGCTCATGCATCGCCTTGATGTCTCCGACAAGTCCATCAATGCGTGTCTGCATGTCCGCATGTCCCGCAATCCTTTTCATCCTTGTCGCCGCCGCCGCCATGGTTAGCGCAAACACAAAAACAAAGACGACGACAAAATAGGGGTGGAACGGCTCACAAGGCGCTCACACTAGTGCTTTGTTATCAAATTCTGATCCGTTCTTACCACGCACACGGGGCGAATCGCAACCAACCGGTGGAACTCGCGAAAGATTGGCGGAGCGATTGCCCGGAGAACAAAATCTGCTCGTCGTAGAATTATGTGGAGTTCGGGTAGGCTGCACTCAATTGAAGGATTAGCACAATCAAACAATAATGCAAAGTTGAATTATAGTGCTAAACACGAAACAACGCTTGCTGGAAACAAGTGGGAACAAAGGAGGTAGCAAAGAGGGAGAGGGTGCGGCTAAAAATGCAAATTCTTGATTTTTTTTTTGGATCTGTTTTTTTTTTTTTTTTGAGTCCTCAAAGACCGATAATATGAACACAGAGGGATCTCAAAAAGCAAAAAACGGCACACACTTTCTCTAGAGTAAGGCGAGATAGGGAGATGAACAAAGGAGGGCAATGTATGCGTGGGGTGCGAGTGGCCCCGGAGGGTCGCGACCCCGGGGGGTTCACGGCGCGCGCAAGGAAACTTTCCACCGAACCAAACCGGATCACCTTCCTTCTTCCCGTTGCCTTTTTTGTCTTTTTTTTTTTTTTGTCTTTTTTTTTTTTGCACTTTCCTATTTTTTTTTGATTCTTTCTATCTTTGTTTTGGACAGGAGGGGGCGATCGGAGGGGTGGAATGCGGCGGCGCAGTGGTCCGATCACGACCAAGGCGGGTATTCGCGCGAGGGTGGAGGGGGTTGCTGCGTGGCGTGGAACGGGCGGCGGCGCGAAACTAGGGTTAGAAGAAAAACAAGAAACAAGAGATCAAACACAAGTAACCAAAGAACAACAATTGAAATGTAAAGCACACAAATTCAACAACGCAAAAGTATTGAAAGAATTGTGCGAGGCTAAAAAGGTTCTTTGGGACAAGATCTAACCCGAAAATATTTTTTTTTGTTTGGGTTTTTGTGGACCTGTAGGAAGGAAAAACACTCGATAAACTCACCGATCAACCCGGGAAAGCCGATACCACTTGATAGAGGCGGAGTGCCCGATCTTTCGGCGAGTGGAGATAATTTCGATTTGGTGGAAGTAGACCCTCACGATCCGACTACGACGAAGCGAACCCGAAGCGCCAATGCAATCGCTGAACCAACTCCCCGTGGTTACCGACCTTGTTGAAGCAAGATCAGCCGATCACGAAGATCAATTCCTCAGACGCAACCGAAGAACGAACAAGAATTCGAGGCGAGCAATCTATGTATTACTCGAAGGTGGAGTTCTCAATCACGTAGGACAGCACGTATTTGTGCGTGGTCCGTGTAGCTAAAGCTAGATGTAAAACAAAACTCAAGTTCTAAATGAAACAGGACTCGACTAATAAAGGGAAAAAAAAGGTGCGCCCTAGGGAAGGTGCGGCCAGCAAGGGGCGCCGCCCCCGATGTCCAGGTGTGGGGGGGCGCAGCCCTAGGCGCCCTTTTGTTGGGCCAGCCCTAGGCGCCCACACACAAGGCCTCCCCCTTGGGCGAGCCTTCAGTCTTACAGGGCCTTCATTCTTCACATCATGACGAAGTTCAACTCTCTTGCACGGGCCCGAGTAATTGGCCCGGAGGGTGGCGCCCGAGGAGATGATGGCGCCTGCTCCCGAGAAAATGTCGCCGGTGTAGATGTACTTGGTGTCGCCGGTGTAGATGTACTCGCCGCGTAGGTGGTGTCCTCATCGGCCTCCCACGAGTTTCACCACTCATTGAGATACTGATCGGCTGAATTTGAGGAAAAGTTGGCTTCTCCTTGATGTGCAGTGACACAGAAAAGCCTTGCCCCTCTATCTCTGACCAGAAGTAGCGAGGTGGCTTTGGATACACCGCTAGGTGCAACACCCTCCACAGCAAGGTGGGTGTCGGGGACCAAAATAGGGGCCTTCCAAACAGTTAGGCCCAACAAACGCAAAACTAGGCTACACGGTAACAAAACACGGCCTACCAAGGCCCAGCGCACTGCTTGCCATCTCGACTGAGCCCTCGATAGGCGCTAACTTTCCGTCCCGCCCGAGCCCCCTACGCTGGGGCCTCGAATGAGCACTTGCCTTTTCGTCCCCGTCCGAGCCCCCCCTCGCTGGGGCCTCGAGCGAGCAAAGCCTTCCGCCCCGTCCCGAGCCCCCTACGATGGGACCTCGGATGGGCATTTGCCTCCCCCCCGTCCGAGCCCCCCTATGCGGAGGCCTCGGACGGGCGCTCTGTCCCCTGTCCCGAGCCCTCACCGCTGAGGCCTCGGATAGGCGCTAACACTCTATCTCGCCCAAGCCCTCTGAGGAACGCCTTGGGCGAGCTTCCGGCTTTCGTCCCCGTCCAAGCCCCCGTGCTCGGGACTCGGGGCGGGATGCACCGCATCTCCCAAAAAACTGTCCCATAGACTTGATGTATATTTGCCACCCGCCTTCCCACAGTGCCTGTCGGACTGACGCCAAGCCCTGGTAGGGGATGGAAGCCGTCCTGTCACAAACCTACGCCCGCGTTCATGATTACGCTACCCCTACGGTGGCGGCCATGCACGCCATTAGGGGCGTCATGATGACTAACCTCTATGACAGGTCCCATCCTAGAAGTCCCGATCACGGCGTACACGCGATCGGCGCAAAAGACGTCAACCCCCATGCGGAGGCCGGGTCTTTGAGCCCCTACGCCATGCGCGCCCGGTCTCGAGCCTAAGCGAGCGGAGATGGCTCCCGTCGATGTATCTCTGCGCCCGACCCACGCTGTATCGACAACGACGCCAAGACCCTCGAAGCTTTGGACCGGGGATGAGTCAAAGCTACAGCAGCCACAGTGCTAGGACATGTTCACCATGACGTCCTCGCCAACCTCTACCGAGACAGACATCCCCTCCGTTGCTAGAATTGAGGAACCGACTCCATAGGAGGGCGCCCGCAATCGGCAGCACGACGGCGTGCAAGACAAGGCCGCCGCCCACGCCAAGGCCTCGGGGCAAGGCAGAGGAGAAGCACCGAGGCCTCGGTCAGGAAGAGGCGGCGCCCACCACCGTTTCACCTATTCAGACACTGTACTGTAAGCCCGTTCCTCCCCTTGCGGCTATAAAAGGGGAGGATGGGGGTCCTTTCAAGGGCAAGTGAATGGATCCATAGGCAAGTCGGTTGGTCTAGACACAAATCAATCAGACTACACACAAGTATAGCAATCTCCTTAGCACACAGACTCACACACTCATCTTCACGAGACTTGGGACCAGCTCCCTCTCTCCATTTGCTTGTACACCCCTACCTGCAAGCACCTTGGTGCAAGATAATACAAGTCTCCCTTGTGTCCATCTCGCACGCCATCCGGGGTTGGGAGCACGCACGCAAATTTACTCGTCGGTACTAGGACCGCCAGTTTTAGCACCGACAGATGGCGCGCCAGGTAGGGGTTGTGCGTGTTTCGCCACCTTTCCCGCCAAAACCTCCGGATGGCCAGCCAGAGCGACAAGCGCCGGGCGGCTTCTCGCCCCGACTCCTCTTCACTCCAACCGCTGGGCCGGGACCCGATCGATTCGGTGAGCTTGAGTTCGTGTCGGCGGAATCCAATACGACATGGAACTCCTCTCGAGGCGGAGTTCGAGGACCTTCCGACGAGGCCCCGGTGGACCTATCGGCCCCGCGGCAGAGGCGCCATGGCCGCTCCCTCCCCCGGCGCGACGGGCGGCCACGACCCGGCCGGGAGGGAGGAGGACCTTGCGGCGCGGCTGGGCGGGCGGCGCCCCCGCCGTGGGGGGCGCCGGCCACCGTCACCGTCACGCCCGGGCATTTGGCATGGCCAATGCTATTTGGCCTGAGCGGCGTTGGTCTCCACCGCCATGCGAGCCCGGAGGAGGCGTCCATGCCATCGGCGGCGCTCCATGGAGCATCTCGATGCGGACATCCCGATGGATCCATCCACGCCTATGAAGAGTATCTAGTCAGGCAAGAGGAGCAGCGACACCACTCCGGCGCACGCTACATCCACCCGATCCAGCACTATCTCGAGGATACAGAGCCCAGGGGGTTCATCCCGGAGTATGCCTTCGCCTTCGGCTACCCCGACTCCGACTCTCCGGATGACATGTATGACCCGACGCGCGAGTGCTTCCACGTGGAGGTTCGGGACCTCAGCGCCGACGGCCGCGACAGCGACGGTGGAGATCGGGATCACGATCCTAGGCACGCCGCCGGAACCGCCCCGGTGGTGGCAACTCCGGTGGACCCGGGTGCTTCTCGACCACCGGGCCAGGGGAGCGGCGGACCCCACCGCCCGGCAGCCACTCCGAGGGCGGAGGACCCAGCGGCCACGCCTCGCGAGCCACGTCGACACACCGCCCGAATGGATCCATGACCTCGGGGCCAAGCTTGACCACGACCCGTCTTGGTCTGAGAGAAGATAGACAGCGCTCGAGCAAGGCAAATCCGCCGGGCGCTTAACCTGAGCCCCGCGGCACGGCAGCACACCCGCGACGTCCACGAGAGGATCGTCAACGACGAAGGGGTTGAGCATCCTCCCGTCCTCCAGCGAGCGAGCCAGAACATCGCCGTCGCGGCCCTGCTCCTCCGAGCGATGCCAGAGCCTTCCACCCCAGAAGGGCGTCGCATCCGCGATGAGATGAGGGGCTACATCGAGACTGCCGCGGTCCAGCAGGCCGAGAGCTCCGCCTCACGACTTCGCGTTCGAAACGACGGTGAGCCCGAAGGTGCCTCCCGGGAGGAGCGCGAGGCCTCAGTCCACCAGGACCCCTCGTGGAGGCCGATCCACGAGCGCATCCAGGACAACCGTGGCTGCCTCAACGATGGAGACGCGCGCAACATCGTGAGGGAGGCAAGGGTGCAGAACCAGCGCGACCGCCAGCCGTGCAGGGACGGCAGGCGTGACGATGACGGGGATCACGACGACGTGGACCCCCCGGGGCCTCGTGCCTTGGTAGGGGTTCCGCGGCGCTCGATTCCCCTTCCGATTTAGCCAACCCGCCAACCTCACCAAGTACTCGAGAGAAAACGAACCCCGAGATCGGCTCAATGACTCCCGCCAAAGCTTGCTAGGCTGGGTGGGGCGAAACGACGACAAGCTCATCATCCGCAACCTTCCTCTTCATCTGGGCGACGCCGCTCGGGCCTGGCTGGAGCACCTTCCCGCCCGCACGATCTACGACTGGGATGACCTAGTCAAGGTCTTCGTAGGGAACTTCCAGGGTACATACGTGCGCCCTGGGAACTCCTGGGATCTCCGTAGCTGCCACCAGAAGAACGACGAGTCACTCCGTGACTTCATCCGCCGCTTCTCCAAGAAATGCACCGAGCTGCCCAATGTGGCCGGCACCGCCATTATCAGCGCATTCCTAGACGGGACAACCTGCAAGGAGCTGGTCCACGAGCTAGGCCGGAAGATGCCCTCCACCGCCAACGAGCTGTTCGAGGTGGCCACGAACTTCGCCTCCGGCGAGGAAGCGGTGAGGGCCATTTTCCGCGGTGCCAGCAATAAGGGGAAGTAGAAAGACGAAGGGGCCGACGCAGCAATGACCCGTAGCCAGAAGAAGAACAAGAGGGGCAAGCGGAAGGGTAGGCAAGGCAAGAAGGAGGAGGACTCCGTGGATGATCTCGTCGCTGTGGCCGAGCGCAAGATACCCCGAGGCCCCCTGGGACTCGGGGCGTTCGACGACATGCTCAAGAAGCCATGCCCCTTCCACAAGTTCCCCGTCAAGCACACCATGGGGGAGTGTGACTTGGCCTGCCGCTTCTACCAGAAACTCCCCCCGCCCGAGGACAAGAGGAAGAAGGAGAAGGAGGACGAAGGCAAGGGTGATGGGTTCCCAGAGGTCCATGATGTCTTCATAGTCATCGGTGGTCTCCCGGTGAACCTCTCCCCGCGCCAGATCAAGCGCGAGCGCCGAGAGGTGTTCTCGGTACACCCCGCCACGCCACAAGACCTACCATGGTCGGCCGACGCCATCACCTATGGCATCGGCGACCACCCGCCTCGTGCGAACCCCGGAGGTACCGCTCGTGGTGGACACCGTCATCGGCAATGTCTAGCTCATGAAGATGCTGATGGATGGCGGCAGCGCCCACAACATTCTCTACTCCAAAACGCTCAGCCTACTGGGGATGGAGCGTCCGTACCTCCGACCCTCCAACTCCCCCTTTCAGGGCATCGTGCCAGGCAAGCGTGCTTGGCCCCTCGAGCCAGATCGATCTCCCCGTTGTCTTGAACGCCATCAAACTACTGCAAGGGAGGTCATCACCTTCGGCGTGGTTGACTTAGGGGAACCTACCACGGCATCCTCGGGCGTCCAGCGTGCGAAGTTCATGGCGGTCCCCAACTATACGTATCTCCTTCTCAAGATGCCGGGCCCCAACGGCGTCATCACCGTTGGCTCCTCCTACGAACACGCATTCAACTACGACGTGGAGGCCATCGAGCACGCCGAGGCCATGGCCGTCTCCGAAGCTCTCGACTCCAAGCGCCACGCCGGCACCTTCGAGCCATCCGACGGGGTGAGGGAGGTCCCGCTCGACCCCTCCTCCTCGTCCGGCAAGACGGTGAAAATCTGTGACTCCCTCGACCCCAAATAGGAAGCAGTGCTCATCGACTATCTCCGCGCGAACATCGACGAGGAGAAGCGCAGGGCCATCGGCGAGGAGGTGAACAAGCTTTTGGCGGCCGGGTTCATCAAGGAGGTTTTCCACCCTGAGTGGTTATCTAATCCTGTACTGGTTAGGAAAAAGAGTGGGAAATGGAGGATGTGTGTAGACTATACTAGTTTGAATAAAGCATGTCTGAAAGTCCCCTTTCCCTTACCACGTATCGATCAAATAGTCGACTCCACTGCGGGTTTAAGCTTTTATCCTTCCTCGATGCCTACTCCGGCTACCACCAAATAAAAATGAAGGAGTCCGACCAGCTCGCAACATCCTTCATCACCCCCTTTGGCATGTACGCTACGTGGCGATGCCCTTCGTGCTCGGGGAATGCACGGGGGGCCATGTATCAGCGGTGTATGCTGGGCGTTTTCGGTGACCACATTGGCGAAACCGTAGAGGCCTACGTCGATGACATCATGGTCAAGACCAAGGAGGCCAACGACCTAATCTCTGACCTCGAGGTCACTTTTTAGTGTCTCAAGGCCAAGAGCGTCAAACTCAACCCTGAGAAGTGCGTCTTCGGGGTCCCCCGAGGCATGCTCCTTGGGTTCATCATCTCCCAACGCGGCATCGAGCCAAACCCGGAGAAGGTGACTGCGGTAACAAGCATGGGGCCGATCAAGGACCCGAAGGGGGCGTGCAAATGAGTCATGGGTCAATGCAGGCGTCTCTTAGCCGCTTCATCTCACGGCTCGGTGAGAAGGGCCTGCCCCTGTATCACCTCTTGAAAAAGTCCGAGCGCTTTTCCTGGACCTCTGAAGCCCAGGAGGCCCTCGACAAACTCAAAGCTGCCCTCACCAGCGCCCCGATCCTCGTCCCCGCCCGGAAGGAGAGCCCCCCTTCTCACATGCGTTGCCGCAACGACGTAGGTGGTCGATGCGGCCATCGTCGTCGAGAGGGGGAGGAGGGCCACACCCCGCCCGGTCTAGAGGCCGTCTACTTCATCAGCGAGGTGTTGTCCGAGACCATGATCCGCTACCCGCAGATCCAGAAACTGCTCTACGCGGTGGTTCTAACTCGACGCAAGCTCTGGCACTACTTCGACGCCCACCCTGTGACAGTGGTCTCCTCCTTCCTGTTGGGAGAAATCCTCCAGAATCGAGAGGTCTCGGGACGGGTCGCCAAGTGGTCAGTTGAGCTCATGGGAGAGGCCCTCTCCTACGCGCCAAGAAAGGCCATCAAGTCTCAGGTCTTAGCCGACTTCCTCGCGGAGTGGACTGACACTCAGCTACCATCACCCTAGCTTCAGGTGGAATGCTGGACGATGTACTTCGATGGGTCCCTGATGAAGACAGGGGCCGGCACCGGCCTCCTCTTCATCTCCCCCCTCGGAGTGCATATGCGGTACGTAATCCGTCTTTACTTCCCAGCGTCGAACAACATGGCAGAGTACAAGGGCCTCCTCAACGGATTGAGGATCACCGTCGAGCTCGGCGTCAAGCGCCTCGATGTCTGAGGGGACTCGTAGCTCGTCATCGACCAAGTCATGAAGGATTCAAGCTGCCACGACCCCAAGATGGACAAGTACTGCAAGGCGGTGCGCGCCCTGGAAGACAAGTTTGACGGCCTCGAACTCAACCACGTCGTCCGGAGGCACAACGAAGCCACCGATGAACTCGCCAAAATTGCCGCAGGAAGAACTCTGGTTCCCCCCGACGTCTTCACCAAGGACCTCGCAGCTCCCTCCGTCGCTCTCGGTGGGCAGGAGGAAGCCTCGGGAAGTCACTCCGACCTCCCTCGGGGGCTGGGAAGATGTCCGAGGCCCCCTCTGCGTCCGAGACCCCTTTGGCTTCCAAGACGTCCTCGCCATCGAGTGCCGAGGTCATGGAGATCGACGGAGGGGACCCAGCGGCCGAGCCCAAGCCAGACTGGAGGAAGCCATACCTCGACTGGATCATCCGAGGCGTTCTCCCCGAGGACTTCAACCAAGCCAGGCGCATCGCGAGAAGAGCGAAGTCCTTCATCATTATCGAGAATGAGCTCTACAAGCGAAGCCCCTTAGGGGTTCTGCAGCGATGCGTCACGGTCGAGGATGGCCTTGCCCTGGTCCGCAAAATCCACGCCGGGGTGTGTGGCCACCACGCCGCTCCCCGCTCCCTCGTCGGCAGTGCTTTCCGGCAGGGATTCTACTGGTCGACCGTGATCGTTGACGCCACCGAGGTAGTGCACACCTACGAAGGATGCCAGTACTACGCTCGTCAGACGCACCTACCGGCTCAGGCACTCCAGACCACCCCGATCACATGGCCCTTTGCCGTGTGGGGTTTGGACCTGGTAGGACCCCTCAAGAAGGCGCCCGGGGGCTTCACTCATCTGCTTGTCGCCATAGACAAGTTCTTCAAGTGGATCGAGGTGCGCCCTATCACCAACATCCGGTCCGCACAGGCGGTGCTCTTCTTCACCGATATCATCTACCGCTTTGGAGTCCCAAACTCCATCATCACCGACCGCGGCACCCAGTTCACGGGGGCAAGGTTCCGAGACTTCTGCGACGAGCACCAGATACGCATCGTCTGGTCCTCGGTGGCGCACCCTCAGACAAACGGTCAAGTGGAGCGGGCCAACGGGATGATATTGCAAGGGCTCAAGCCTTGGATTTTCAACAAGCTCAACAAGTTTGGCAAAAGATGGCTCGACGAGCTCCCCTACGGTCCTCTGGAGTCTCAGGACGATGACGAGCCGGGCTATAGGGTTTACGCCTTTCTTCCTTGTATACGGCGCTGAGGCCATTTTGCCTACCGACTTGGAATTCGGATCCCTGAGGCTCAAAGCCTACGACGAGGCCCGCAACCAAGTAGCTCGAGAGGACTCGCTGGACATGCTTGAGGAAGCCAGGGACGCTGCCCTCCTACACTCGGCAAGATACCAGCAGTCCCTTCGACGCTACCACGACCGACGGGTCTGGACCCGAGACCTCAAGGAAGGCGACTTGGTGCTCCATCTCCGCCAAGACAACAGAGGACGCCACAAGCTCACGCCGCCATGGGAGGGACCCTTCATCGTCGCCGAAGTCCTCAAGCCGGGCATGTACAAGCTCACCAATGAGGACGGTGAAGTCGTCAACAACGCTTGGAACATTCAACAGTTGCATCGCTTCTACCCTTAAGCTTCCAAGTTTTTTACATATAGTTGTACTCCATGTCTCTCAAAGAAGAATGGAAGGCACTACTCATTTTTACAATTTTCTGTAAATGAGAAATATGTCCAATGCCCTCGGGGGCTGAGGATCTCAGCTATATTCACATCATTGACTCAGAGTCTGAGTGAGACTCAGCTTTGACCCATCAAAGAAGAGCCTCCCTCGAGGGCTAGACGGGGGGAACCCCCCTGAAGGGCACTCTGCAAGCACACTTCTTTTTTGTTAATCGTTTCTTGAACATTTTTGTGCTGAAGATCCCGAACGCTTAGAGAAACGGTAACTAAGGGAGACATCTTTGAAACCTAGGGCCGGTTGAGCCACGGGGTCGCTTACGCCCATGCATTACGACACTCCTACTCACTGCCATAGGACGAAGAGACTTCATGCTTTGCGGGAGGGATGCTCCAAACGTCAGGACTGGCAAAGCCATGAGGCCACCCACGCCCCAGCGCTACGGTGCCTCTGCTTACCACCCTTGACTAAGGAACGAACCTCTAAACTCAATGTCCTCGCAAGGGCCCTAATCTAAGTACAAGGCGAGATTCAAAGACACGAAGAATAGGCAAAAAGCAATTAACAAATCACAAGGCCTCGACGGGCCACAGTCTTAATCAACCAGACAGAGCAAAAAACTAATTAAGTTCTTTACATGGGCACACTCGGCCCGAATTGCAGAATTTACTGGGGGCATCCGACCCCCCTCCATCCCTGGTGTCGGCATCCGTGGCGTCAGTAGCGTCGGCCCCTTCGGCAATGTCAGGGAGGATAGCCGTCTGGAAGTGCCCGACCAGCGCAGTCGTGGCTTCTTCAGCCTGCTGGAGCAGCTCGATGAACACCTCTCCCTCGCGACCTCCTCGTCCTCAGTGACGACAAGCCCCTCAGAAATTTTGGGGAGGTCGAGGTCGTAATGAGAGAGGGTCATCGCCAGGGTGTGCGACACGCTGGTCCGAAGGCCGGACTGAAGGGCGGCACGGACGCGCGCCTCCGCTCGTCTGGGCAATGCCTCCAGGTGGCCCAGTGGACTGCTGCCGGCGGGTTCGCTGGCCTCAACTACCGAGCAAACGGCTCGGACCTTCTCCTTCAGGGCGTCGAGCTTGCCCTGCGCTGAGGAGTAGGCCGCCTGCACCACACCAAGGGCCGCCGCTTGCTCTGGCGACTTCCTCCTCAGCTCTGCATCCGCCAGGGGTCAATCTCTGAGCAGGAAAGCGAGGACATGATTGCCCAAACACAAGACTTACCTTCTGTTTGCACCACCTCCTCCGCCAGCTGCACATGGAGCTTGTTGGCCTCATTTAGCGCTTGACCAAGCTCGGCCCGCACCATGGTGACGTCATTGATAAAGAGCTGGTGATCAGTATCCATGTTCACCAGGTTCTCCATTGTTGACACCTCTTAATGTTATCTCTAATAACGGCGCCAAAAATGCTAGAGTAGCGCACCGTCACTAGAATGCCAAGTTGTCATCCCCAGCATAACACCAAGAGGTGTGGTATTAAATCATGCCACCATCTAGAATATAGAAATGTATCCGCAAGCGCACAGATCAAATACCATTGTAGCATTTTACCCGGAGTATTACGGGTTGTCATTTATATTTTCCTAAAGGAAGGTCTACATGGCTGTGTAAAGGTAGTGTGTTGACCTAGAGTGTAACGAATAGGCATAACCATGTCCTCACTACTCAATGCAGGGGTAAGTCACAAGATAAATGATAAGATAAGTGTATAATCATCAGCATAAACAGATAGAGACTCCTAGCTATATCATTAGGGTTGCTAGTAGAACATCAAGAGATATTCCTGGGTTATTCCTAGCTACATGTCAAAGTAGAGAACATAATAATCATAGCCCTTCCATTTATTCAAGCACTATACTAAGGAGGTTTGAGAACATGCCTATAAACGGGGTTCGGATTACATAGGACTCAACAGGAATGGCACACCCGCGATCTACCAAACTCGGCCTATAGGGTGCATTCATAGATAAACAACATATAAGCACCATGCTTACACAATGTTTATCACTCACCCAATGATCAATTAGATGAGTGCTATATGAACCTATGGATAAACATAATGTTAATCTAGCTATACTAAACATGTAACCACAATAGATAAAGAACATAATAACTATGAATATAAGTAAATAAGAATTCATCAATTCAATTATAGCAATCATATAACTATACAATGAAAGAGAACAAAGGCGAGAGGAGGTAAGAACTATACCAAATCCAAGCTCTTGATGGCTCCGGAATCCAAGCCTGCGCTTGCCTCCCTCTAGTTCTAATCTAGCTATCTAGGCCCTAGCTAAGGAGCTCTGATTAGGGTTTCTAGCTGATGATCAGACTTCTGAATGAGAATGAATGAATGGGGGCCTCTCCCCAGGGGGGGGTGCCTCTCCTTTTATAGCCCTGGGCGTTGATCGTGAGCCATCGGATCAAACCGACATTGACGGGCGGCTAGGATTGATCCTCAAAGGCGGTGGAGCGAATCGGGTGAACCGGGACCCGACCGGGGCCGGGCCGAGCCGGATCGATGCAGGGGTGGGACCGGCCGGTCCCACCTGGTGGCCTCTGGGCCCACGGCTCGGCGTGGTGCCTTCTCGTCTCTTCTGGAACCTTCCTGTGTAGCCGTGGAGTCCGTTTTCTATTTTCTTATTCTGATAAGCTTGTATGTTTGCGCCTTTTCCGGTTTACGCCTGCATAAATAGTGAAACACCAAAACTCGTGGAATTCGGTCAGTGTAAACCCTATGTCTACTTTGGTGATCACATTTGCATCCTTTTCCTGTCTAGTTGACGGTTAAATTAATACAATAGTGGCCGTCAACAACTCCGCCATGCTTAACCTTTGCTAGTCCCTTAGCAAAGAAAACTTAGAAAAGTTATTGAAAATATGTGTATTTAAGCATTGTAGCCATCTCGGAGCAACTCTCTCAAAATATACCTGCAGTCAGACACAAATTTCCTCCAAGTTATGCAATAACTGAGATGACTTTCAAACTTACCCTTATTACCTTGGACTATGGGACTTATTAGCTCTTCCTTGGGTCTTAAGCACTTGACGGACAGAAAGATCCCATCTAAGCACTATGTCCCAAGTTCTTCGATCAACTATTATTCTAGAGTTTTTAGAGGTTTTTAAATAAAACTCAGAGCTTCCCATATATGACACTCTCAAATCTCTCAATATATGTGGTATTTGTGGATCCTCACCAAGGCAGTGATGATGGTTGCCCTCTTTTTTTTATCCTATAACTAAAACTTTTGTGGAGCTCATAGGTAAGGAGAAAAACTGAAAGAGCAAACTTGCAATGCATATGTTGTTGAGTCAAACAATGGATCCATGGAGAAACGAGTCATGCGAATCGAATCAAGATGTATAGGTGGATGGATATGGTGGATATATGGTGGAACCTAATTCTACTCAGCTCCTTGAATGCTTCTCTCTTTTTTAAAACCGAATGCAGGTTATGAGCTATCTTTTTTCTCTTCTTTCTTTTTCGTGAATCGGGTATCCGGGTACCCATTGTTTTGCATGGGACACTTGTCCATCTTTCTTTCTTCTCCCTTCTTTTTTTTCAAATATCTTTTTGCATAGCTCATAGCACTCCTTTTGGCATTGATGGATTTAGAGAGATAATCATAGGAACATGGAGCATTATTGGGTGGCTAACATAATGGAATATTTTTTGGTGTTCCCTCCTAGAGTAGGAGAAAAACATTTTTTGGAATGGATGTAGGTGGAATGGCATGTTGTTGCGCCTACTCCAGTGTAGAGTAGTGCATATGGAGGTGGATCTTGATTCAAGAGCATGAAAAATTTCTCACCAGGGTCACAAGGGTTGACAAAACTCAATGCAAGACAAGCAGCATATGTGGAAGTTTAACTAGCCTATCTCATCATGTTTGGCTTTGGTGGGAATGTAAGATTTGTCATATAGGAACTCATCATATTTTTGTATTTTTCAAAAGATAAATCTCCAGAACTCTAGTGTCACTTAGAACAAGGCAAATAGTAGCTCAAACTTTCTCAATCTTATCAATTAGGCACCTAGACTTAGTTCAAGCGTATGCATCCCACAAGTTTTAGGCTCAGAGCAAATTCTCATGTAAAAATAGTTGGAGCTAAAACTTGGAAAAACTTTTGTCTAAACTCTAGGTATTTCAGAGGTGTTGTAATAGAGCAGCTTATTATCTTTCCAATTCAATCATTCAAGAGCTTTCTTTTTATTGACTCTAGACAGACAAACATTTTTATTTAGTTTTTTTCATTTTTCAAAGACTCAAACTATAAAGCTCGAAAGACTCTAAGGACTCTTAAAAAGCATGGACCTTCATGTGCCCACATATTTTTGGTATTTTTAGGTTTTCTTGGATACTATGGTGAACCTTCATGTGTTCACATATTTTTGGTATTTTTTAAGTTTTATGACTGACTCGATAATCGCGTAGGTACACTTACCTGGGTACCTAGGGGTTGCCTTCCGCCAAACTGGTTATTGTCGTGGTTGAGCATTGAAGCTGAGCAGTCCTCTCGGTGGAGCTCACGCTAGTGAGAGCTGGTATAGCCAAGAACCTTCATCTCACCCTACCAGAAGTTGCTCCCCTCACACAGTGGTTAGCTGTGTGCAAGAAGGTGTACTTCGAGTGATGAAGATGATGATTCTTAGGTGAACTCGCTCTCAGAGTCATCCTACAGCAAACATCTCACAAAACACCAAAACTCGTGGAACGGATTAGGATAAACAATTAGTGGTTAGCCGTTCGAGGATCAGTTGTTGTGAGAAGTTTTCAAAAGTTATTGCAGTGCATTCAAAGTGGCAGGATGCTCAATGATTATTTTTGATTTTTTTCAAACAGAATTAATCTATGTATGCTAATTTTTATTATATTTTTATGCCACCACGGTGAACACTCCTTTAGCTTACGCTGTAGGCTTATCACATGGGGCTTTAAGGTTTTCCAAATGTTTTTGTGATTTTCTACAGGGATAAAAATTAACTGTGAAATAAAAAGTGCACGAAAATAAATGGTTAACTACCATTGTTACCTTATGGCAAGGGTTCAGATTTTAGAGTCCTCCGGACAAGACTTCTCATCGTCCTCACTCCTGGGGTGCTTCATCAGATCCCTGAGGATGGGGATCCCAACGTTGGACCTCCTGGTGATGATGACTCAGTTGAGGAGGTCACCTTTTCTTTCCATACCTTCGTAGGCTGTGCCTTCGGTGCTGTAGGTTCTTCTTTGATTTCCTCCTCCTCAACATTGCTCTTTTGAGAGTGATTCCTTCGGCGCTGACGTCTCCTCTTGGACTGGGTAAAAGCTGCTAATCCAGGAGAATTGTAATCTTTAAAATAACAGCGCACCTTTTCTCCTAGGAACTAGAAGTGGACTTGGCCTGATCCATTGTAAATGATTGCGTTGGTGGTGCTGAGGAACGGCCTTCCAAGTATGATGGGCATCTCGTCTTCTTTTCCCATGTCCAGTATCATGAAGTCGGTCGGGACGTAGTGGTCCTGGATCTTGACCATGATGTCCCTCGCTACTCCCTTCGGAAATCTCATCGTGTTGTCCGCCAGCTGCAGCTGTATATAGGTACGGTATAGAGGTGTATGGAATAATAAATCATATACCTTTTTGGACATTATGTTGATAGCTGATCCGGTGTCGCAGAAGGCGTTGTAGAATGAGCACTGTCCAATAGTGCAATCAATGGCTGGCGTGCCTGGATCCTCCTTTTTGGTTAGGAATGGTGAAGCTAGGAGGTGGTCATGCTTGTACTCAACAGCTTTGACTACTTGGACTTGCTTTCTCACTTGTCTTCTATTCTTGTTCTTTCTCTTCCCATTTAAATTCCTCTTGGTTCCTTCATTTATTGGCTTGACTGGGAAGTAAGCTCCTCTTAGATCTATAGGAGCTTCAAGGGTCTTGTTCTTGAAACTGAACTTCTCTTTATTGCCCTTGATGGTGAAACAAATCTTGGCACTATCCGTGTAGATGACAGCCTTTGCAGTACTCAGGAATGGTCAGCCAAGAATGATAGGACTCTTGGGATCTTTGCCGGTATCTAGGACTACAAAGTCTACAGGGACATATTATCTCCCGATTCGTATGCACACATCATCTAAGATTCCCTTGGGGTACTTGATCGTCTAGTCTGCAAGCTGCAAACACATATCTGTGTACAACAAAGGTGCCCATGGAAAGACTTGGTCAAAAATTACCTTAGGCATGATGTTGACACTGGCGCCTATATCGCAGATGACTTCTGGAAAGTCATGCTGCCCAATAGAGATGGGAATCACAGGTCTCCCTGGATCTCCCCTCTTGGGTGGCATGGAGTCATCCTTTCATCCTGATGATGCTTCAACGTAGTAACCTGCATACACATCAACAAGATTCGCGGTCTCGGGCTCGAGGTTGCCCTGGAATCTTACCTTCGTTGGTCGGTGGAACAGCGACCGCCAGCTGAGCTAATTGTTGTTCTATCATTTTATTGAAGCTAAGCTGGTTCTTAACAGCGGAGGTAAAGCTATCCATTTCAATGTTTATGTTCTCTAGCATTTTATCATTGGATGCTACCTTCCTAGATAAAGTCTCCACAATTTTATTTTGGTTGGAGATCACTTCTCTCAAAGGCAGTTGAGCATAGTTATTATAATTATTGCCTTGAAAGTTACCTTGGAAGTTACCTTGGTAGTTGGGCCTTTGCTGGTTTCATCCTTGATTTTGAGGACGATAATTGTTGTTGTTAT
Source organism: Chrysopogon serrulatus (assembly GCA_015844335.1). NCBI lineage: Eukaryota > Viridiplantae > Streptophyta > Magnoliopsida > Poales > Poaceae > Chrysopogon > Chrysopogon serrulatus. Next base: position 2,031,435 of record JADLZL010000229.1, on the reverse strand, counting down.
TGATGAAGTTCACATCCTCACGGGTCTCAGGACAGCTGTTGCCTGAGTGTCCCATATTGCCACATACTTCACAAGCATGGATGCATCATTAATGCACATGGCATCTTGCCTCTGGCTCATCTTGTCTTCCAGCTTCTTCATGAGCAGATCTATCTTGGCAGACAGCATGTCTACCTCCTTGAGCTGGTGCATTCCTCTACTCCTCTTGCGGGTCATCTGGCGCTCATCATTCCAATCTTGATTGGAGGCCATCTTCTCCATAAGAGCAGTAGCTTGTGGTATGGTCAGTGACATAAATACACCTCCAGCATCAGCATCAACATTATTGCGGGTGCTGTTGGTGAGCCCATGATAGAAAGTTTGCATCAGGAGCCAATTCTCCATCCCATGATGAGGACATTCAGATATGTAATCTTGAAATCGTTCCCAGGCCTCCAGGACTGACTCATCATGTTGTTGCTGGAAACTCGACATCTTCCCCCTTAGGGCACTCATCTTGCCCATAGGAAAGAATCTTGCTAGAAACGCTGTGGAGCACTTGTCCCAAGTCGTATGATTGTCTTTGTTGGCGTAGAACCATTGCTTTGCCTTTCCCAATAGTGAGAATGGGAACAGACATAGCAGCACAGTATCCTTTGGTACATGCTTCAGCTTGAAAGTGCTACAAATCTCCAGGAAATGTTGGAGATGAGCACTTGCATCTTCATGTGCTTTCCCACAGAACAGGTTGGCTTGCACCATGGTGATAAGAGCTGGCTTGAGCTCAAATCCATTCTCCCCAACTTTGATGTTAGGTCCAGTGTGGATGTTGTTGGTGTTCGGAGCGAAGAACTCGTGCAGTGACTTATCAGCCATTTCTTCGAAAGCTAGTGCTAAGTTGCCCTCTTGTTGCTCATCTTCTTCTTTTCTTCTAAGAGCTTGCTCCTCCAAAGAACGAACCTCAGCAGTGGGTGTCCTTGATGGAGATTCAAAGATGTCCCTCACTTGCTGGAATTTCTTTCTTCGAAAGAGTTTCTCTAGATTTTCAACGTAGTTATCTGGCAGATCAAAACCACTCATTCATTACCCTGCATAAGATTTCACAAAGATAGAAAACACAAGGGTAAGCCTGCATTGAGTAGGGGTCTATGGTTTCCTCTATCTCATTAGTTTGTTAGGTCTATCGCTATCCTTTTGAATTACCAATTGCCTTCCCCGGCAACGGCGCCAAAATGCTTGTTGACACCTCTTAATGTTATCTCTAATAACGGCGCCAAAAATACTAGATTAGCGCACCGTCACTAGAATGCCAAGTTGTCATCCCAGCATAACACCAAGAGGTGTGGTATTAAATCATGCCACCATCTAGAATATAGAAATGTATCCGCAAGCGCACAGATCAAATACCATTGTAGCATTTTACCCGGAGTACTACGGGTTGTCATTTATATTTTCCCAAAGGAAGGTCTACATGGCTGTGTAAAGGTAGTGTGTTGACCTAGAGTGTAACGAATAGGCATAACCATGTCCTCGCTACTCAATGCAGGGGTAAGTCACAAGATAAATGATAAGATAAGTGTATAATCATCAGCATAAACAGATAGAGACTCCTAGCTATATTATTAGGGTTGCTAGTAGAACATCAAGAGATATTCCTGGGTTATTCCTAGCTACATGTCAAAGTATATTATGGTTAGTGCAATACACCTATTAATCATGGCTAAGGTTAGCATTACATTTATTCATAGTGGACATACTAAGGAGGTTTGAGAATATAGCTCGCCCTTCCGTCGTATACAAGCCTTACTGTGCCTATAAACGGGGTTCGGATTACATAGGACTCAACAGGAATGTCACACCCGCGATCTACCAAACCTGGCCTATAGGGTGCATTCGCAGATAAACAACATATAAGCACCATGCTTACACAATGTTTATCACTCACCCAACGATCAATTAGATGAGTGCTATACGAACCTATGGATAAACATAATGTTAATCTAGCTATACTAAGCATGTAACCACAATAGACAAAGAACATAATAACTATGAATATAAGTAAATAAGAATTCATCAATTCAACTGTAGCAATCATATAACTATACAATGAAAGAGAACAAAGGCGAGAGGAGGTAAGAACTATACCAAATCCAAGCTCTTGATGGCTCCGGAATCCTAGCCTGCGCTTGCCTACCTCTAGTTCTAATCTAGCTATCTAGGACCTAGCTAAGGAGCTCTGATTAGGGTTTCTGGCTGATGATCGGACTTCCGAATGAGAATGAATGAATGGAGGCCTCTCCCCAGGGGGGTGCCTCTCCTTTTATAGCCCTGGGCGTTGATCGTGAGCCATCGGATCAAACCACCACATTGACGGGTGGCTAGGATTGATCCTCAAAGGCGGTGGAGCGAACCGGATGAACCGGGACCCGACCGGGGCCAGGGCCAGACCGGCCAGTCTGGGGTGGACCGGCCGGTCCCACCTGGTGGCCTCCGGGCCCGTGGCTCGGCGTGGTGCCTTCTCGTCTCTTCTGGAACCTTCCTGTGTAGCCGTGGAGTCCGTTTTCTATTTTCTTATTCCGATAAGCTTGTATGTTTGTGCCTTTTCCGGTTTACGCCTGCATAAATAGTGAAACACCAAAACTTGTGGAATTCGGTCAGTGTAAACCCTATGTCTACTTTGGTGATCACATTTGCATCCTTTTCCTAGCTAGTTGACGGTTGAATTAATACAATAGTGGCCGTCAACATCCGTCAAGGTCCCAATGGTGTTGGACGCCTGGACAAGCGCCGTCCTCATCATCTCCTTCTCGGCTCGGAGCTGGTCGAGCTCCGACGACCGCTCCTTCAGGGCCTTCGACAAGAGGGTGTTCTGTTCCTGAGCTTCGGAGGCCTCAACCTTCAGGTCCGAGACAAGGTGGCGGAGGTTGGCGTTCTCCTCGTTTCGAGCAGCTAACTCGGGGTGCAGCCGGTTTGCCTCCTGCCGCTGAAGGTGGAGCGCCTCGTCGAGGCCGGCCCTCAGCCGGAGAAACTGCGATTTCTCCTGGGAGAACTTCGCCAGATCCTGTGACGACCAGAACCAGCGGGTTAACCATCTTCGGGTGCCCGTGTCAAGGTAAGGATTCAGTCATGAGTATTTATAATACCTTAAACGCGTCAAGGGAGGTAAGATCGGTGAAAGCAGACGAAGCAGGTCTTCGGCCGACTGCATGAACTTGCCAGTCTGCTCCCACCGAGTTCGCTCCAGGACGTCGTCCAGCACATAGACCGGCCGGTTCTCCAGGTCCCGTCGGTCCGACCAGATGATCCGCGGCGGCTCCTTCTGGAGCACGTCAAAGCGGACCACCGCCAAAGGACCCCTCGGCACGCACCGCCGACGACCCCACCCACGATCGCCACCCCCGGCCGGGAGGACCCCTCGGCAGCGCAGCAGTCGGCGACCCCGCACGATCGCCACCCGAGGAAGCCGTGTCCGCAACGGCCACCTTTTCCCCCCGCGTGGGGGCGGTCCCCTCGAGGAGGGGATCTCCACCACCTCCTGCGTTGTGACGCAGCCTAGGGGCGGAATCGGGCGCCTGCTCCTCCATTACCATGTCGGTAGCGGTCACCGGGCGCAGCCGCCGTCATGACTTCCATGACGGGCGTTGCCGAGGCCTCCGTACGGGGCCTGCATCCCCTCTCCGTCATGGGCGGGGGTGGCTCCCTGACGATGCCGCCTCGACCGCCTCTCCTCGGTCGCCGGTGGCGACACCACCGCAGGGGCAGAGGGGGGCGCTCGCCGTCCCGGCCCCTTCGCCTCGCCTGCTTGCGCGGAGAAAGCGGTGCCGGAGCCGGGGCCGCCTTGCGCTTTTGGCTATGGTGGGGAGAAGGGCAGGACTTCGTGAGGAAGAAATGAAACAAAAACGATAGAAGACTTAAAGAAGGAGAGATACTCACCCGGTGACCGGGCGGCCGAACAATCAGCTCGCCGGAGCCGTGCTCGCCGGGGCTCGGACTTGAGGTGTCCTCGGCCCGCGCGACTGGGGTCGCAGGCATAGGATGCCGGCCCTCCGGCGTCGCCGCCTCCTCGGGTGAGGCCGGCGCTTCACCCTCGGCGGTCCTCCTCGCCACCTCAGGCCGCTCCGGGGGCGGGTCCGAGCCACCCCCCCAGGCCGGGTCGGCGCGGGACGACTTCAGGGAGGGGCCTCATCCCTCCCGACGAGGTCACGTCTCCAAATTGCCCGCCATGGCCTCGGTGGAATAAAGGGCAGGGGCGGCGTCCTCCAACGGCCATGGCGACCACCCTCCCTCTTCACGGGAGGGTGACGTGGCCCTGGGCTCAACACGCAGCCTCGGCTCTAAAGACGCCGAGGCCGAGGCCTACATGCTGGTCTTCTCTGCTGCCCGCCCCTGCAGCACATCACCAGGAACTGAGGGCTGAACTGACGACTCCTTCAGCCTCTTATCCTCCATGAAGCCGAGGAAGTTGTAGTCCTCCCCCTCGTCATCCTCATCATCATCATCATCGGCGCCGGTGGTATCGGAGGGTGTCGACTCTCGGGGGAGTCTCTCTTCCTCCTGCCGGCGCCGCAGCTTGTCCAGGTCGCGCCACTCGCTCTGCTTGCGGAAATTCCTGTCCAACTTCTTCTTCTTCTCCCTCTGCTTTTCCGCGATGGCCTTGTTCACCTCTTTCTCCGCGGAGATGGGGGGCTTGGACGCCTTCAGCTTCCCGGCCAATCCCTGCGAAGAAAAGAACAAGATAAGGATAAAGGGGAGGAGGCGAACATCAACCGACCGCGCACAGCCACAGAAACTTACCACAGAAATGGTGTCCGGGTGGGGGCGCATCGCAACCTTGTAGAGGTTGGAGACGTCTGTCACCGCCGCCGCATTCTTCGTCCGATTGACAATCTCGTTGTGCTCGAGATCAATGGACGACATCCTCGCCCCGGCCCAGGGGCTGCCTTCCTTCATGTCGAAAAGGCAGGGCCGCCTCGCCATGAGGGGCAGGACTCGCCGTCTGTGGAAGGCGGCAATAACGACCGACGCGTCCAACCCTTTGTGGGTCAGCGTCCTCAAAGCGCGGAACACCTTCTTCAGCGGGGTGACCCTCTCCGGGATAATCTCCTCCTTCCACCTCGCAGGCTCCGCATCGAACACCCTCCCGGTGTAGGCGGGCAGATGACCGAAGTCGTTCCGGAGGTAGAACCACTTCGCGCGCCAGCCGCGGTTGGAGGAGACGAGCTTCGCCGGATGTAGGAATCCCGGTTGTGAGCCCGTAATTGCAGTATGCAGCCCCCGGCGTGGACGGACAACCTTTTCCCCCTCTCGACGCCTTTGAAGTATAGAGCGCCCTCGAAGAAGTGGAGCCAGAGGTCCCAGTGGGCCTCGACCCCGAGATAGCCCTCGCACAGGGCGATGAACACCGCCATGTGCGTGATGGAGTTGGGGTTGAGGTTCTGCAGCTCTAGGCCGTAATACTCGAGGATGGCCCTCAAGAATCGACCCACCGGCATTCTGAACCTGTTCTTGTGGAACGCCGTGAAGCTCACGACGTATCCCGGTGGCGGGTGCGGGGACAGGTGGTCGGCCGGTGGAACTATCCACTCCGGCGAGGCGTTGTCGGCGCAGGGGCGGAGAAGCCCCTTCCCCACGAGCGCCACCAACTCCGGCAGCGTCACGGAACTCGTCTCCCACTCCTCCACGCCGATGATCTCGGGTCTCGACGCCATGGCAACGGCGGACTGGGCGGGTGCAGGTGAGTTCTCTCTCTTCTCGCTCCCTTTTTCTCTCTCGGCGGCGTTCGAGCAGACGGCGATGGCGGGAGAACAAAGGCGGGTGCAAGGGCGAGGAAGGCGAGAAGGAAGCCAAACGCCGCCTACGCCAGGTACTTATACCTAGAAACCCCCAGTCGGTTCATCTACCCGCATTTAATGCGTGATCACGCCCGGGATTCCCTACTCAAGTGCACACGGAGACCCAGGCGCCAGCACGCGGGTGGCCACAGCCACACGGGCCCACGGCGCCTCACGCGCGGCGCAGGGTTTTTCTCCGCATAGGATCCTGACACACGGAACCCGAGGACCTGACGCAGCGTGCGGCTCAGTGGTGGCCGCGGCACACGCCACCGTCACGTCCCCCCGTGGGACCCATGCACACGCGGCGTGCGTCGAACCGCCTCGATCGTGGGGGCCCACCACCTCTTCTGTAATAGGTGGCGCCGGAGAGAACGCCTAAAAAGACGTGCCCACGTCCCCACGACGGGATTTCCACGGCGAGCGCTTCCTTCTCCTGGAAGGAACCTGGGCGACGGCCCATTACGGTCCAGAGGTTCGTGGGCTGGCCCAATAAAGGGTTCGACAGCCGCCTCAGGGCAACAGAGTCAGGGATGGCTCGGACGAACTCATACACAGTTCAGCCCTACACAACAGGGATCGTCCGATGCCGTATCCAAGGCCAGCGAGGCAGTCTGAGTTAAAGGGACCCCGCGCGGGAATGCATCGAGCCCTCGGGACCTGACGGACGGGACCCGGGCCCTGCCTCAGACATACCTTGCAGGCTCTAATGGAATGCGCCTCCGGGCCCAGCCAACCCCTAGCGAACGGGGCACAGGCATTCCACTTAGATTTGCCCGTCAACAGCTCACAGGATCTAGTTGTGTGCGGCACCTGCCGTCGACAGCATGACAAAATCCATCCTCCACCCTACGGAAGGGATGCATGAGGCGTCTTACGAAATTAACGACCAAGTACCGACCGGCTGCCCCACGCCAGAACGGGGCTCGGGGGCTACCCCAGCATAGTGGCCGAGGCTAGGAAACGTCACCTAACTACGCGCCATGCCTCCCGGACGAGCCGACGGGCCCGGGGGCTCGGCACATGATGGAAACACTCTAACCAAAACACGCACAAGCCCTCGGAGAAGCACCCACACTCCTCCGAGGCTTCGGGGGCTACACCCGGTGGGTGCGCTCGCGCGCCCCCCGCCGGAGAATATAACCTCAGAGCCAAAACAAGCACCCTCACCAGACATGTGCAAACCCCCAGGGGATAGAGGTGTTTTGCAGTAGGCAGGATTACGCCTCTCACAAACCACAAACACATCAAGAACACGTGCAAGCCCTCGGAGGGTTGTTCACACCCCCTCCGAGGCCTCGGGGGCTACACCCGCCGGGTGCGCTTGGACGCACCCGGCATGAGAAAGCTCGAAACATCTAACAGCATGCCTGACAGAAACTTGGCTAAGAAAAGACAACCTCTGAACGAGTATACTTACTCCTTCGAAGGTTCGAGGGCTACTGTCGGGGACCAAAATAGGGGGCCTTCCAAACATTTGGGCCCAACAAACGCAAAACTAGGCTACACAGTAACAAAACACGGCCTACCAAGGCCCAGCGCGCTGCTTGCCGTCTCGACCGAGCCCCCAGTAGGCGCTAACTTTCCGTCCCGCCCGAGCCCCCTACGCTGGGGCCTCGGATAGGCACTTGCCTTCCGTCCCATCCGAGCCCCCTACGCTGGGGCCTCGAACAGGCACCTGCCTTCCGCCCCGTCCGAGCCCCCTACGCTGGGACCTCAGACGGGCATTTGCCTTCCGTCCCATCCGAGCCCCCAACACAGAGGCCTCAGACCTATTTTCCATCCCGTCCGAGCCCTCACCGCTGAGGCCTCGGACAGGCGCTAACACTCTATCTCGCCCAAGCCCTCTACAGGAACGCCTTGGACGAGCTTCCGGCTTTCGTCCCGTCCGAGCCCCTGTGCCTGGGACTCGGACGGGATGCACCGCACCTCCCAGTCAAACCTGTCCACAGACTTGACGTATATCTGCCACCCGCCTTCCCACAGTGCCTGTCAGACTGACGCCAAGCCCTGGCAGGGGATGGGAGCCGTCCTGTCACAACCCTACGCCCACGTTCATGATTACGCTACCCCTACAGTGACGGCCATGCCTGCCACTGTAGGGCGTCATGATGACAAACCTCTATGACAGGTCCCATCCTAGAAGTCCCGATACGGCGTACACCGCAGTCGACGCAAGACGTCAACCCTGTACGGAGGCCGGGTCTTCCTAAGCCCTGGCCGCTGTACGCCCGGGTCTCCAGAGCCTGAACAGACGGAGATGGCTCCCGTACGATGTATCTCTGCGCCGGCCACGCCGTATACGACAACGACGCCACGACCCTCGAAGCTTTGGACCGGGGATGAGTCAAAGCTACAGCAGCCACAGCGCTAGGACATGTTCACCATGACGTCCTCGCCAACCTCTGCTGAGATAGACATCCCCTCCGTTGCCGGAATCGAGGAACCGACTCCATAGGACGGCGCCCGCAATCGGCAGCACGACGGCGTGCAAGACAAGGCCGCCGCCCACGCCAAGGCCTCGGGGCAAGGCAGAGGAGAAGCACCGAGGCCTCAGTCGGGAAGAGGCGGCGCCCACCACCGTTTCACCTATTCAGACACTGTACTGTAAGCCCGTTCCTCCCCTTGTGGCTATAAAAGGGGAGGACAGGGGTCCTTCCAAGGGCAAGTGAATGGATCCATAGGCAAGTCGGTTGGTCTAGACACAAATCAATCAGACTACACACAAGTAAAGCAATCTCCTTAGCACACAGACTCACACACTCATCTTCACGAGACTTGGGACCAGCTCCCTCTCTCCATTTGCTTGTACACCCCTACCTGCAAGCACCTTGGTGCAAGATAATACATGTCTCCCTTGTGTCCATCTCGCACGCCATCCGGGGTTGGGAGCACGCACGCAAATTTACTCGTCGGTACTAGGACCGCCAGTTTTAGCACCGACAGTGGGAGTGCCAAAGTGCTCCAAAAAGTGACCACTCGGGCGAGGAGTTGACGAAGAGGAGGCCATCTGTGAACAATATTTAAGGGTAAGAAACCTTATATAACAGAACGATTACTTTAAGGGAGGAAAAATTTAATGAGTAAGCAATGTATTTAATCATGATGCATGAAACGTTCCAACGTCCTCACAACCTAGAATAAATTTATTTTTCTAGCGTTCTAGACGGTGGCATACATACGTTCTCTCAATATACGTAACTAGCCGGTCTACACGTTTGCGCTGTTAGTGTACCTGCAGAAGAATTCATTGCAGCCCAACAGTTCCCAATATAAAAATTGCACAAACAACAAAATCCTTGGAAAGCAGTAAAAGCTGAATACTTTCCACAAATGCGTCCCAACACATTTGCTTCGTTACCACAACTACCCGACAGTTTACCCACAATTAAATACCTTCATAATTGCATGGTTTTGACATACAATTAATCCAATATGACAATCTAGCACTTCCCTAGACTGCCGATTGGATAGTCATGCTCTCACAACTCCCCTTACCTTGGGCATAGCTACAAAAATTTAATCTACAACATATATGGCTATTTCATATATGAAGGCTACCTCCACCATTAGACCACAGGGCAGCGTATTGCGGTCATCACACTTCTCACCTTGGCATGGTCATCGGTGCAAGAATAAAAACCCCCAAGTTAGTACTTACATAAGCCACCTAATAATCCTTAATAGGGAATAAGGGATGACCACTGGCATGATAACAAATTAAATTTCAGATTTAGCTCCTAAGTATAAACCTAGAGTTTTACCCAAATTTTTTTTCCTTTTTGCAAACAAATTATTTTGTTTAGAGCACAAGTATAAAACTTTCACCGAAGTGACTTATTTTGCACTTGAGCCCATATAATCCCGGTAGTCCAGAAATCTCGAAGGATTTCAAACCAACAAACATACAAGCCAAGATCGAACACAACTTAACATGATTCACCATTCGTTACATCAGAGTTCACAAATAGTTCGCAAGCGACAGCATAAAGAAGTACTTAGTTATTACAATACCAGTTTGCAGTAGTAAAAGCAACATAGTTTTGAAACCATCCGAATACACCACACTAAGTTCAGATACATGCCAAATCCATAGTCATCCCACAAAAGCATATGATAAGATATAAAGAACGATCTTTGCCCATGATCTAGTCCTCATCCCCAGCGGGATAAAAACATACCTTGCAGTAGCCATTATAAAGTATATCATATGCAACAAGAGGGAATAAACCCTAAGTACGAGGATGTACTCAGCTAGACTTACCCGTCATAAATCAGAAATAATATGACACCGAGGAATATGCAAGGCTGAAATATAAGTGGAGCTAGCTTGACAACATTTTGCATAAAAGCATAAACAGTATTTGATGAACAATTACATATACTAGCAGCAGCTTAAATTATTTTACCTTCCATCTAAGTGTGCCCTGTACTAAGCAAACACTTATTATAACAAGCATTAATAACCATATCCATTTTGGTGCAGCTTTCATCAATATCAATATCAAACTTTGAACCATAATTATTTAGTGAAATCTACGAAGCCGGAGGCAATAGTCAAGTTCTCACTATCCGGGAGAGATGGCGATTCGAATCGATTCCAACTGAGCTCAGAGAGTATTCCCAACACACACCCAGGTAGATTGGATCAAAGTCGCCTTAGGCTACCTTTGGTACAACTCAGGCGTGGGCCCGGTTATCACATCGGCAAAACCGGAAAGTCGGATAGCCAGGATGTTCAAACCATGCTAACCCAAGGACGATGCCAGGATCAGTTAGACATGCTTGCCCTTGGTCTAGTATGCCGCTATCCCACGAATTGCCCAACCGCCGCCCATGTTCCCGTCTTGAGTTGAGCTACTTGGCTTCGCGGTCAGACACTCGGGTCCAGCCAACTATGTGAGGGGCTGCGTTCAACATGACCAAGAACGGATGACGCTTCCAGTCCTTAACCAGCACAGACAGGGTCCACTGTCCCTGCCCGGCCTTTCTTTTAGAATTAACACATGGTTCATTTTCCACGATAGCATATATAGCCAACCGTGACCAGAGAGTAACCACCTATAACTCACGGATGACAGGATATCACCCGACTTCTACCGGTCTAAGCATGGCTAAGCATTTGCATCGCTCCCAACCTAAAACATAGGATTCAGGATATAATATATATACTGGACAAGGATAGGATAAATGCAGCAACATCTTCAATCAATTCCTATACTTAATGCAGTAAACAACATAAAGTACTCAAGTGCATTTTATAAAAAGTGGGAGGCTTAATATGCTCTGGGGCTTGCCTTTCACAAACGTAGCAGGCTCGTGACTAGGGCACTCAGTTAGCTCTTCTTCTTCGACGGAGTTGCTTTCACCGGCTGGTCCCTCCGGCTCCTCCTCCTGCTGCAGGTCCCCAAACTCCAAGAGCGTTACCCCCTTCGGCGAACCTATTGAATGCAATGCATCAATGAGAATAATGAATGCACAAGATGATCATGTAAGAGAGAGCAAATAACAGCAACAACACTAAACCTTTCCACTAGAGTGATGAGCTCTATTCAAATCACTTTAATTTACTGAGTACGTGCATATCTCTTCTCTAACAAGATTAAACACTCACCAAGCAAGTCAAGGTATAAATTTTCATCATCAGTTAAGGACATACAACCTGCACCTAGTCACTTGTATAAATTAGCAAAGCATCTAAAAGATATAAATCACACACACAAGGGCTAGTATTCAAAGCAAGCACATTTCAGGATTTCTGTCCTACACAGAGCAGCTGAAAGAAGCAACTGTAACTGGAGTTCTATAAATCCAAATAACATGTATGAGGACATTCTAAAAGCTGATGAAATTGTCTACAACTCTTATTTAGACATCATAAACAGATTCACAATTCAAAATGGTCAAATAAACAGATTTCCCAGATCTGTCCACAAATTCCAGAGAAGACCTCTTTTCTGGAACCTCACAAGATAACACTATAACTCCTAATCTATTCCACCAAATACTCTCAAATTTTAACGTAACTAGATAATGAAATTATCTACCACTTTGCTACTGACCACAAAGCCAGAAAACACCATCTAGCTCATACAAAACCAAAAGTACCACTAGCTGTCCAGAAAAGGCTTAATTGGAGAATTAATTATTTACTCGTGTTCAAACTTGCAATTCAAGCTCACCCAACCTGACCAAAAGTTAAAACATGACTAATGATGAACAGAAAACCTAACAAGCCACTCTAGATCATCAATTAAGACACCCTTTTCAATTTAGTTCATTATTCGAGGGCATAAATGAGCACATAGCAAGACTACCCAGAAAAATACATAAAAATTACAGTGGACTACTCATGGCTCACATAGACCCCAGTTCAAATTTCATCTTAAAATTCTAAGTACATCTACCTGTGCCAAAAGAACAAGCTGAACAAGCTTAAAGGTGAATAATTCACAAATCCATTTGAAAAGTATCAAACAACAGATTTACAATTTTTCTTAGCATCATCATAACACCAATATACACTCCTCAAATTTTCACTCCAAAAGAATGTATGTAGAAAACATGATAAATATATTACCAAACAAGGCATAAAATCAACTTATTTAGTAAACTGCCATGCAAGATAGGGGTACATACCAAACCAATATTTTTTCTAGATAGAGCAGGTCAAAACAAAGCTAACCCCACTGGTTTCACATTTTTAGCATCATTCCTTAATTAGTTATGCATTAAATCACTTTCCAAGGCATTAAAAAAAATAATTATACCAAGCAATTTCTACTGCAGAACATACCATGTTTCATAATTTTATTAAAAACTAGACATACACAGGAACACAACAAAATTGGAATCACTCTATTTGGACTCCAATTGCTGAAGATATGAATTATTGAAGATCTAAGCATTTTCTACAAATAAATAAAATGAAAACCTAAATCTACAGCCACTGTCACGTGGGGCCCGGCGGTCAACCGGTCCCACCTATCATCGAGACAGAACAGAGCAGCGGCGACGGCCGATTTTGACCGAGAGGAGCTCGTCGGCGGTGAGGTTTCCGGCGAAGCCGTCACCACCGTCGTGCTCCCCACAACCTAACGCACCTATAGACCTATCCTATTGCCAGGAGGAAGCACGGGAGCTAGTTCGTCGCCGGCAATGGTGGCATGGCAGCGCTGCGCGGCTGCGCACGGGCCGTCGCCGACGGCGACACCCAAAATTGAGCTCGGATAAAGGTTCTGGAGGTCCTGAGCAAGCTAGGGCTCGGAGCATTGGCCGGCGGTGAGCTCCAGGGAAACTTGCCCGCGTGCATGGCGACGGCGGCGACGAGAGCACGACGGCGGCGTGCTCTGTTCCTACCGCACCGTGACCTAATCGGCCTAACCGACCTCCTAGACACGACCTATGGCTCAAGGCGACTCAGGTGCTCGCACTAGAGCAGAGGAAGACAGTCAGAGTAGTGCCGGCCGCGGCGAGCTCGAAGCTCGGCGGCGCTCCGGGCATGGCGGACGGTGGCAGAGTTCAAAATGTGGCCTCACCAGTGGACCAACGACGACGCTAACGGTGTCAGGGGATGGCGCTCATTGTGGCGGAGCTCGTGGAGAAGTTTGGTGGCTAATGGCGCGGTGGTTGTGCGGTGGCACGCCGGTGAAGTCACGGCGGCGTCGCTGCGGCGCGCACGGCCGGGAAGAACAGGGAGAGGGAGGAGAGAGCAGCGCAGCGAGGGAGAAATGGGAGGGAGAGGGGGCTGAGCCACGCGCCCTCCTCCTCCCCCTTTCTGCACGGGGGCGCGTGAGGTGTCCTCCAAATACATGTGAACGCCACGCCGCGGCGGCGACGCTCGAACCTGGTCGGCCACGCCCAGCGCTGTCTGAATTAAAATCCATTTGAATCCGACTAAAAATGTCATGTTTAGGTTCAATTTACTCCGAAACCAAACCGATCTAGACAAAACTTCAGTAATACAAGTTGTAGAGGAATGTGAGTTCTACAACTTTGCTTATATGGGTTTCCCTTGATTCTGCTTGGTTTGCAATCTACTGCACGGCCTAAACTTACTAAAAACAAACTGAAAATGCTTTCGGACAACCAAAATTTCAGAGCTGGAACCAAAGACTTTGTTTTTCAGCAGAAAGGTGCATTTTGGAGCATCTTGTGCACATTTTCATGACATGAGCCTTAAACAAAGTTTGTTCTAGGACTCACAGCCATGCAAAGCCTCTAGCTTGCAGATTTGAAAAGGTCAAAGCAATCAGCTCTAGAGGGCGCTCTAGGTCAAACTAGCAGTTAGAGACTGAATTGGGCAAAGTAATCAACACCAACATTGTTCCATTAAGTGTCCTAATCATCATTGAACTACTGCAGAGCACATTTGAAAATGTTACATATCATGGCATAGTATAATCAAGCAAAGCAAGCATAGAATGACCCTCACACATGCATAAGCATACAAAATGGATAAGGACTTGTCATGCACATGCATATATGAGATGGTGATGATGCTTATGGCCAGTTAATGTAGGTGTTTTAGTGAGCCCAACACCAGAGGTGTTACATTACCAGTTCTAGTCAAGGTACTTGGAGATTTCATTTTGATAAACATCATAAAACCATAGTATCACATACTCCTCAATGATGATAAATTCCTACCAGAGCCATATATATGATAGAAGCCTTCTACATTCACTGCTTGTTGTTGTGTTGAGTTTGGTTGAACTTTATGATCCTTGTGAGAGATTTATCATACTTCCAAGATCAAGATTCACTTGCACGCCACACAAATATGCACTACTCCTACACTGGGAGTAGGTGCAAAACATGCCATTCCATTTAGATCCACCCAAAAATGTTTCTCTCCTACACTGGGAGTGAACAACAAAAACATCCTGATAGGTTTTCCATCCACCAATAAATGCTCTAGTCCTTGATGCTATCTCTTAAAAAGTTTTGTTGCCAAGAGAAGAGCCATGAGCTATGCAAAAGTATTTTGAAGAAAAAGAAGAAGAAAAAAAGAGGGAGTTGAAACAATGGGTACTTAGATGCTCACCTCCCTAAAAAAGAGAAGAGAGAAAAGAAAAAAATAAAAAAGATAGCTCATGTTCTCTGGCAAGGTTTCCAAGTGTCAAAAGAGAGGTATGTTTTCAAGGAAGAAGAGTAGAATTAGGTTTTGCCACTTCCACCATATATCCACACACACATGCACACACGTCTTGATCTAAGAGTATGACATTTTGATCCTAGGATCCGGGTTTTGACTTTACTATATATACGACACAAGTATGCAATCAAGTTTGTCCCTACCTAAGCTCCACATAAGCCTTAGAAGTAGGTTGAGGAAGAAAGGCAATTTCAAACTCTTGCCTTGGTAAGGAACCATACACCATTGAGCGCCTGAGAGTATCATTTGAGGAGTACAAGTGATATATGCTTTTCTTTTGCAAAAACATTAAAAACTCCAAGTTGCTAAGAGAGAGTCTGGGATGATAACTTTGCTTCGAGAGCTGTTCCACTTTTCAATCACCTAAGGATATATGCTAGCTCAAGGACGAGCAAAGAGCAAGTGTGGGGGAACTTGTTGACGGTCCTTAATGTCAATTATAAACCATCAACTATTGCATATAATAACATGAAATGAATCACAAACCATAGTTGTAGGATTTGATTCTAACAAGTTCCACGAGTTTTAGTGAATCATTGTTTCTACGAGTACATACTGGAAAAGTTATCAAAGAGAGCCAATATGATAGTATAAAAGTATCTCAAATGATGGATTAGAATGCACCATTACAATGGGCTCATTGAGACGATCGAAACGGATATATCACTTGCCATATTTGGAGTCCCAGACGAAAAGATATCGCACCAGCAAGCGGCACCTACGCAGGAAGGTTCTAGAAGACACCAGAAGCCACCCCGCCGAAGGTGGGGCCCACCTGTCATAGGGTGAGACCGGCCGATCCCACCCCCAGACCGGTCGGTCCGACATTTTGGCCAATTTGGCCCAGGTTTGGCCCATGGGATCCACCGCCTTTGAGGAAGATTCTCAGCCGCCCGCCAATGTCGGTTTGATCCAAGGGCTCACGTTAATCGCTCGGGTCTATAAAAGGAGCCCTAGACCCCAAGGGGGAGACATCCCATGAAACCCTAATTCATATTCTCTGAGGAAGGCTCATTTGAGAGGGGTCCCTTTAATGGATCAACCTCTCATGAGTCATTAGAAAATAGGGAAAGAGGAGAGGAGAGAGTAGGAGGTGGAGCCGGCCTGTCGGATCCCCTCAACTTTGTACCTCTACGGAGACGATTCATCATCAATTCATTTTCAGGTTCTCCTGTTGGTAACTCTAAGTTCTCTATTAAATTAAGTGTAGTTCTTATTTTACTTTGCTTACTGGATCTCTGCTCGTATTGAGTGCTCTAGTTATTGCGCATAGCTAGAGTAGTAATCGTTAGTGTAGACGTGGTGTCTAGACAGTGTTTACCTAAGTTTGCGCCTAATTCTTATGGTTAGTTATGGTAGCCTCTAGAGGTGATAACTCTATTGGTCTTCATATTCCACCACATCGGAGTTGGTGTTTCGTAGAGCTTTTGGCAGCCTTCCCCAACTACCTTCTTCCCAGTCTTATTCGAGAGTTGGAAAGGTACTGTTGCTCCAAAGTTAGCAAGTATAGTAAGCCTAATCCTTAGTTATCTAGTTAATCTTAGACAACCCCTCTCTACCCACCAAAAACATTTATTTTTTCTATCTTTGGACGTTCTTGATTTGATACTAGTACACTTCACGTTCCTCGTGGAAAAATTGATACCTTGGAACTCTGGGGTCAAAGCTACAGCGGTATCCTTGCACTTGCGGATCTTTTCTGTTTGCGTTAAAATATACTAAAAATGGTGCAGTCCAATTTCCCATTTTAGATACTTTTATTCTGTGCAAAATTGAATATACCTGCAAAACAATCGAGAACAATACAACTCGTGGAACTCGTTAGAATCAAACCCTATAACTATTATTTATGGTTGATATCATATTATATTGAGCAATAGTTGATGGTATAAAATAGGCATTAATGACCGTCAACAAGATCCCCCCAAGCTTACCCTTTGCTAGTCCCTTAGCAAAGCCTAACTACTAAACTTGGATCAAGAGTTGCTACAATGCTTTCACTCCTCAGAAGTACACATGCTTTCAAACTAAAATTCTCCTTTAAATTAGACAAAACTACTCTAACTTTCAAACTTACCCATTTTACCATTAGCTATGGAGCTTTTCAACTTTCACGTGGGCCTTGAGTAATTGAAAAATAGAATAATTGAGTCAAGCACTACATCTCAAATTCTTCACTCAACCAATATTCTAGAGTTTTTACAAGTTTTTGAAATAAAACTCAAAGCTTAATTGTATGACACCCTCAATCTCTTAATATGTGGTATTTCTGGATCTCACTTGAGGCATTTATGTTGTCATGCCCTCCTACAACTAATGATTATAGTGGAGCTCATAGGAATGGCAGTAAACAAGGATAAATATACTTGCAATTCATATATTGTAAAGTCAAACGATGGATCCAAAGACAGTAAAGTCATACAATCAAACCAAGATGTGCATGTGTATGAAATATGGTGGATAGGTGAATATATGGTGGCTAAACCTAATTCTACTTTTGCCCTTTAGAAATAAATCTCTCTCTCTTAAACTTAAAACTTTCACAGGAAAACATGTGCTATCTTTATTCTTCTTCTTTTTTTCTCTTCTTCTTTTTTTTCTTTCTTCTTCTTTTTTAGGGAGGCGAGCATTTTAACTCCCTCTTATTTTTTTCTAATAACTTTTCTTTTTTCATAGCCACATGCATGCTTTGAATACAATAAATGATTGAAGAGATAACAATAAGAACATAAAGCATGACACAAAGGGTTGTCCTATGGGGTATATTTTTAGGTGTTTACTTCCAGTGTAGGAGAAAATATTTTTAAAGTGGATCTGGATGAAAGTGGAAAATAATTGCGCTTACTCCCAGAGTAGGAGCAATGCCTATGTAGGCGGAGTGTGTAAGTGATCTTGATTTTAAAAGCATGACAAGACTCTCATAAGGTATACAATAAAGGTTGACTGAACTCAATGCAAAGCAAGCAGTATAAATGAGCAGAGGTTTTCCTATTCTAAATGTATATCATATATGGCTTTGGTAGGAATTCAAACCTTATCATACAAGAGCTCGTCATGTAAGATTTTCAATTATTAAAAGATAAATCTCTAGAACTTAGTATTGCTAGGAATAAGATAAATAGCAGCTCAGACTTTCTCATACTATATCCCTCAATCACCTAGACTTAGCTTAAGCATATGCCTCCACAAGATTTAGGTTCAGAGTAAATTCTTATATCAAAATAGTCATATCTAAAACTCGGGAGAATTTAAGGTTGAAAATTAGGCACTTGAAATGAATTACGACAAAGCAACTATTCATCATCTCCAAGACAAAATTTAAATGTTCCTCAGTTTTTATTCGACTCTTAACAAACTTTCTAGAATTGTAAACACACTTTATGATCACACCTTAATAAATAATTAAACTATCTTTATTTAGTTTTAATCATTATTCATCTTTTTATTTTTTTAGACTAATGGACTCGTAAGAGACTCTACAAACGTGGACCTTCATGTGTCTTTATATTTTTAGTATTTTATGACTATAAGATAGACTCGATAATCATATGGTATACTTACCTGATAACTAGGGGATGCTCTCCCCCAAGCTGGATGTTGTTGTAGTTGAGCGTTGAAGTTGAGTGGTCCTTATAGAGGAGATCATGTTTATAAGAGCAAGCGTTGCCAGGAATACTTCAATCTTATTACCCAAGAACTTACTTCCTTCACATAGGGATCAGCTATGTGTTGAAAAGATGTGCTTCGAGTGATGAAGGTGAATTTTTCTGAGTGAGCTGGCTCTTGGAGTCATCCTACAAAAAGCTCTCACAAAACACCAAAAGTCGTGGAACGGTATTAAGATAAAACATTAGTGGTTAGCCGTTTTAGAGGATTGGGTGTTGTGGAGGTTTGAAAGTATTTTTATGATAGCAGTCATTACAACAGGATGCTCAATTAATATTTTTAGATTTTATAGGTTTATATGCAGAAAGTACAAATCTATGATATATATATTTTTATTTTGTAGACCACCACAGTGAGAACTCTTACAACTTTTACACTACAAGGATTTCGCATGGGGCTTAAAGTTTTTTTAAGATGTATGATTGCAACCTAATGCATGTCTATTTATTTTTATTATTTCCTATACAATACTAATGCAGAAAAGTAAACATGCTTAAGAGAAAATAAACCATGCAATGTTCAAAGTGAATATGAATTACTACCGATGTTACCTCACGACGAGGGTTCAATGTTTTGAGTCCTCTGAACTGGACTCCTCCTTGCAGTAGTTCATTGATCAAGTACTTCGGTTTGCTTCTAAGGATGAGGATTGATGTGGGGTCTCCACTAGTGGCGCTTCCAATGGTGGTGCCACCTTCTTATTTTCTTTTTGTTAGCATGTCAAAGCCAATCTTATGTGCATCCTTGTTACTAGTTTAGAATTCCCACTTGTAGAATTTGGATAATCTCCCCACACTTTGCTTGAAGTGGGTTCTGCTCATAAAGACAAGGTAGAGATCAAGTGCAAGGGCTCTATTGGTGGGAAAACACCAATAGAATCAGAAATTTATTTATTCTCTAATCTTAGGCACAATAAGTTTGATGTCTTTTCACATTGTTCATTTACATCTTAGGTGAGAATATCAAAAGTATAAATATAGCTTTTAAGCTTATGAGATAAAAGAGTGGAGTTACTTAACCTATGGAAGGATTGTTCATCTTTATAAGTTATCAAATTAACATGATGACTATCATTTTCAAAAATAAAATATATCATATTTTAACTCATTTGGTTAAGATTGAGATCAAGAGAATAGTGCTATGATGTGTACTTCGAGATCAAGAGAAAATGATGACCACTTACTTTTAATATGTTACCTTTTTTATTGGAGCATGATAACAACATGTGGTAGAACGTAGATGAATTTCAATGGTCTTTTCCTTCCTTGTATTTTGATTTGATCATTAGCATCTTGTCTCCTATGTTGTACTTCTTTCTCACTCCTTTAGACTTTTGCTTCTCTCATTATTTCTTCTCTACAAGGGATTAGTAGATAACACATACCCGAAGGAATATACTATCTATTTAAAGTGTGGATAGTGTTTGCCAAGTAGTTAAAAATTAATCTATAACTTGTATTTTAAATGATTCACCATTATTTCAAATTTTCAAACAAGGTTAAGGAGAAGATTTAATTTTGAAGAATACCTCTAACCTTGATTTGATTCTATGAAATCTCCTAATATGATTTAAACATTTTTATACAGGAGAGGATAGTCTATATATACAGCCTAATTCTTATACAAATATGCTTTGATGTTGTAATGTTTAAGTAATATTCTACAGCATACTTACAAAAGACTAAGAAAGTTTAAAGACTAAAGATATTTATTCAAATAGAATCAAGAATATATAGGTGAACCAAATTGTTTTAAGTTTTTAGCAAATTAAGCATGACATAAGGTATGGATTAACAACGTGGTATAAGATATTGAATGTAGTTTAAAGTTGCATGAGGCTTGGATAATTGCACCTTATGTCTTGCAGATTGATTGGTCTACTATCATGGCAAAGTGTAGAAGGCGTTGAAGTGTTCTTTCATCCATTTCTTTCCATCTTAGTCCTTGCTATACAGTTGTTCCTTTTTGTTTCAAACCATGATCAGACATTTATTCTTTCTTTCCTACATAAATGTTAGTGGACACATACCCAAAGGATTGCAACAAGTTTGGGATGTGGGTTATGGTCCATATAATTTATGCGAATTTCATCTATGCTCATGAAAGGATGGACTTTTAGGATTACTTTAGCCTAGATTTCTTTTAATAAATTTTGTTGGTAGCTGCACTTTTATACGGTTCAAGGCAAAGGTAACTTGCAACAAAGGATTAAATGTATAAACTTTGATACTTACAGACCTTCCATGGAGAATAAGCTGTGTCTTCCTTTTGTGCAAAGTTATTGGACATCGTCACATGTCTTGATTCATCTCTTTATGTGAGTTTATCTCTTGACTTACCCGAATTGAGTTTGAGGGTTTCCTATAGGGGTTAGTCCAATAAAATATCCAATGTCTACTACAATAATTTCTAGTTCAATAACCAAACCAAACTCCATATCTAATTAGATTAAGGTAGGCTATTTAACCTAAGCACCATGCTCAATTTAAAAGCCTATGGAAGTATGGCGAGTACCTCCAAACCAAAGCATACTATACAAAACAAAGGTAGAATGAGAGCATATAGAGATTTACTCAAAGAGATGAAAAGCATGATCATGTATAGTGAGAATTTTTTTTTATTTTTTCAAGTAAAGATGCAAGTGACATACATGTGTGCAAGGAACTAAATATGCTGTGGACTTGATATGGGATGGAGTAGATGCATGGATTATTCAAAGTAAACATGCAATAGAATGCAACAGGATAACTATTCATCAAATTTAAAGTCTATGAGCAAGACTTTGTCACCTTCCTTGATCAAACTTTCCATGACTCACAATGGTATTTGTGAGTAGTGCATTTTCTTTATTCGTCACATATGATGAACTTTGAATTCATGTGATGATGACTTTTTCTCCAATCTACACATGGTTAGAGGAATATATATATAAATGTTTATACATACCTGTGAGATGGCAGGGCTTCATTGTTGATGAATCATGAATGTTCAGGCACCCTGAGTTCTTTAATATCTCCCATGTCTCGTTCTTATGGAATTTTGCCAGAAGGTTGGAACGGTTGATATCCTGCTTATTCCACAACTCAACAAAATAGAGGTAATCCTACTAAAGCTAATGGCAAACTAGATTAGTAGATATCAAGATCAATATCAAAATCTTTACGCCAATTGTTCCCCGACAACAGCGCCAAAAATGCTTGTTGATATTTCTTATGCATAATTAAAATATGAAGGATTCCGCAAGCGCACAGAATACCATTGTAGCATTTTACCGAGAGTATTTCAGGTATCATTATTTATATTTTACCACTGGGAAACAATGGATAAAGACATTGATAGTTCACTATCATGTATCTACTAACATAATACACCAACTAGACTAGAGTAGGGGGTAAAGGGTAGATGATAGGAATTATGCATATATGACACACACACACATACACAGGAGAATTCTATGATAAAAGAGTAAATAGCTAAAGTGAGAGGACAACAGGAGAGCTCAAGGTTTCTAACTACTTCTCTATTACCAAGGTTCTATAATAACCAATTTATGATAGATAAAGCAATCACACAATAATACTTTGGAGCAGCAGTACCTATCCAACTCTCGAATAAGACTGGGAAGAAGGTTGCTGGGGAAGGCTGCCAAAAGCTCTACGAAACACCAACTCCGACGTGATGAAATACGAAGACCAACAAAGTTGTCACCTCTGATGGCTACCATGACTAACCGTAAGAATTGGGCGCAAACTCAGGTAAACACTAGCATAGACACCACGTCTACGCTAACGATTACTACTCTAGTCACGTACGCTAACTAGAGCACCTAATATAGGTGGAGATTCTATGCTAAAGTATAACAACTATACTAAACATAATATAAAGGCATAAAGTAAATAGAGAAGATAAATATATTAAAGCATAAGTCTTACAAGAATAGATACAAAGATATACCGAAACTCTAACGACTCCTCCGAAGACTCCTCCGAAACCCGGGCGTAGCACCGCTCTCCCTAACTCTCTACTAGAACTACTACATTGGAAAGTCTAGCTCTAATTCTCTAGAGATGAGAGGTCATCCATTCGAGGGACGCCTCTACATCTCCATAATAATGTGGTGCCCGGTTCTTGGGGGTCCTGGGTTGCTTATATGAGGGCGTCTGGCCACCCTCCACCTTTAGCAAGCGATGTGATACTAATCTCCCCACCATATCTCATAAAAGCACCCATAGGCCTTTATGGGCTAAATTCTAATTTAGGCCCATTTAATCCCGTAGGTCCATATTCTAGAATCTTCCTTTATTTGTAAAATTCATATCTTGTTATTCTGGACTCCAAATATAGCAAATGATATGTCCGTTTCGATCGTCTCGACGAGCCTATCGCAATGGTGCAGTCCAATTTCCCATTTTAGATACTTTTATTCTATGCAAAATTGAATATACCTGCAAAACAATCGAGAACAACACAATTCGTGGAACTCGTTAGAATCAAACCCTATAACTATGCTTTATGGTTGATATCATGTTATATTGAGCAATAGTTGATGGTATAAAATAGGTATTAAGGACCGTCAACAATGGCTAGCCTCTTCCCCTTCTCCTTCTCCTTCTCCTTCCCCTTCTCCTTCTCTATCTCCTTCGGGGACTTCAGGAATAGGACAGCCTCAAAGAAGTGCAGCCATAGGTCCCAGTGAGCGTCAATCCTGAGGTACCCCTCGCACAACGCCATGAACACCGCCGCGTGTGTGATGCAGTTGGGGGCAAGGTTGTGGAGCTCCAGGTCATAGTACTCTAGAAGCGCCCGCAGGAACCGGCCCACCGGCATCCCAAACCCGCGCTCGTAGAACGCTATGAAGCTCACGACGTACCCCCTCGGGGGAAGCAGGAATTGGTGCTCCGGCAGCGGCACGATCCACTCCAGCTTCTCATAGTTGGACCGAGCGCGTAGGAACCCCTTCTCCACCAGCGTCTCCCGCTCCGACTCCGTCACCAAATACGTCTCCCAGTCCTCCGTGCCGATGATGTTGACCTTGGGCGCCATCGGAAAAGAAGGGCTGAATGGGGGGGGCGGTGCGGAAGGTCTCTCCCTCTCTTCTCTCTGGCGAGCTCGAACGTTTCTCTGGCTGCAGAGAAGGCAAAGGCAGGAGCAACAGCAGGAAAGGCGGGAGGAGGGCCAATGCGGCCGCCGCCCAGGTATTTATACCCAACGTGCCCCCGTCGCTCCACCTTCCCGCATTCAATGCGTATCGGCCCCCGGATCCGCCCGCTCGATCGTATTCCGCGCGTGGCCCTAGGCGCTAGCACGCGAGCGGCCGCAGCCACACGGGCTCAGAGCACCACACGCGCGTTGCAGGGTGCATCCCCGACAGAAGATCTAGGGTCACGGAGCCCGGGGCTCTACCACCGCACGTGGCAACAATGGCAGCCGCAGCGCCGCACGCAACCGTCACATCCCCCATGGGGTCCACGAGCACGCGCGCGGCAACCGCCGGGGCGGGGAAAGTGGGACCCACCACTTCCCACACAACATCCCACGTCCCGTAAGGGCTGCCTGAAAAGGCGCGGCCACGCCTCACGACGGACAAAACGGGAGCTTCGTTCTCCTCAAAGGAGCCCGGGCGACAGCCCATCAACGATCCAGAGGCCCAGAGGCTGGCCCACCTGTGGGTTCGACAGCCGCCTTAGGACAACAGAGTCAGGGGTAGCTCGGATGGTCTCATACACAGCCTAGCCCTGCGCAAGCACTGACTGTCCTTGCCGCATGCGAGGCCAGCATGGCAGCTCTGAGTTAGGCGGATCCCGCGAGGGAGATCATGAAACCCTTGGGACCCGGCGGACGGGACCCAAGCCCCGCCTCAGGCATACCGTGCAGGCTCCTATGAAACGCGCCTCCGGGCCCAGCCGACCCCGACAAACGGGGCACGGGCGTTCCACTTGGATTCTCTCATTAACACTCACCGGACCCAATCATGTTCGACACTCATCGACGGCAGCATGACAAAGTCCACCCTCCTCCCTGCGGAAGGGATGCTGAGGCGCTCGTAGAACCAGCGACGGAGTACCGATCGGATGCCCCTCATCACGACGGGGGCTCGGGGGCTTCCCCCCGACGCGCAGAAACGTCACAAACCTAGCCGGACCCCCGGACGAGCCGACGGGCCCGGGGGCTCGGTGGCACAAAACGACCCATCCACTAAAACTCGCACAAGCCCTCGGAGGAGTGCCTACACCGATGAACATGGCTCCTGAGACAAGAACAGAAGTCACTGCACAGATCAAGTATAAGCCCTCGAAGGAGTCTCAAACTCCTCCGAGGCCTCGGGGGCTACACCCACCGGGTGCACTCGCGCGCACCCTACGGAGAACACCGAGACGACTAAGGAAGCACAACTTTAACCTCTGAACAAGTGCCCTCACTCCTTCAGAAGCTAGGGGGCTACTGTCAGGGACCAAAATAAGGGCCCCTTCAGGAAAGCCCAACAAACGCAAAATCAGGCCCAACAAGCCGACCACTGCTCTATCTGGGCCGTGACCTCCACGGCTCCGGATGAGCGTGTGATCTCCATCCCGTCCGAGCCCTCCCTCCAGGAGCCTCGAAAGGGCACCAGCTCTCCGCCGCGCCTGAGCCCTCAACGCCGGAGCCTCGGATGAGCTTCCGCTTTCCGTCCCGCCCGAGCCTAGGCGACCTGGCCTCGGACAGGATGCCCCCTTTTTTTAGGTCAAGGCCATACTGCCGACTTGACGCGTATCTACCGCCACTCCTCTATAGCCCTTGTCAGGAGTGCTCCACGCCCTGACAGGGGATGGACAATGTCCCGTCACGGCCCACGCCCACGCTCATGCTTACACAACCCCCACAGTGAGGATCACACCTACCACTGTGGGGCGCTATGCTGCCTAACCCCTCCTCCAGGTCATGTCACCAAGACCCCGGGGCATCGGCCGCCACGCCAAGAGGACGATGGTAGACGTCACCCCCCGTACGGGAGGTGGACCGCACGCCGTCACCGATCAAATGACAGTCCCACCCGTGAGCTCTGAGCCCGAGCTGGGCAGCCACTGCTCCGATGACCGTCCATGACTATTCCAACCACTTCCCGCATGGCAACAAGCTCCGAGGCCTCCTGAGCCTTGGATCCTAGACGGGTCAAGGCTACAGCAGGCTATAGGGCTCGGACACCCCCCTCCATCGCGCTCCACCAACTCCAGTAGGGATGGCCGTCAATCTAACCAACAGGGCCTGGGAGGCAACATCTCATTGCTCCACCATGCCCAACGGAGACCTTGCCCACTCCGAGGCCTCAGACAGAGGGGGGAGGAGCCCATGACTCTGCCACCAGCATGATCACCCTTTGTAGCACTCTCGTCCACCCCTTACGGCTATAAAAGGGGCAGGCGGGGGCCCGTAGACGACAGGCTCACACAGGCATGATATTGGCACTCCACTCAATCATTCACGAGACTTGGGACCAGCTCCCTCTCTCACCTCATGTACACCCTACCTACGAGCACCTCGGTGCAAGATAATACAAGAGCTCTCTCCCCCCACTGGACGTATGGCCTTCTCTTGCCCGAACCAGTATAAATCCTTGTGTCTGTCTTGCACACCATCGAAGTAGGGAGCACGCACCACAAATTCACTCGTTGGTACTAGGACCACCAGTTCTAACACCGACACTTTTCTCATACTTAAGTGGGTCTTTAGTGTCTTTTGGTAAGTCTCTATCCTATCATCTTCACTATCAAGCTTCTGGCTAAAAACACCGCGGGCCTTGTTTCCTTAGATACATAGTGGCAGTCACACTACAAATGTGATTAGTCACTACAAATGCGATTAGTGCAGTCTCACAAGACTACAAACCTCTTTGATGTACAACAATGGTGCATGCAGGCAATGAGTGGTAAGAGGTATGCAAATCTCATGAAACACTAGGCCAAAACCTAGGGCAAATGCATATGAGTGTGGTCTAACTAGTCTAAGATCTTCACAAAGCACCCATACTAATCACCAAGTGATTCACTAAATCTACACTAGCCTTCCTTTGAGAAAATATAAATACCACACCTAAGAATACTCTGGGTTGAAATGCTACAATGGTATTTTCATGCGCTTGTAGATCCATAACCATTACTGCAATGAATTACCATTTCACCACTCTCTCTATTGTAATCAGGAATATAGTTTTAGCACTAGTGTTGAGGAATGCTGAAAGTGCGCCATATAGTATCTCCAAGGCACTGGCCACTAAGGCTATAGTTCTAACGTTATTGGGGATATAATTCTCTTAATAAAGGTAAAATAGTCTTGGTATCCCACGGTGCCCGTGCCAGGCTATCCTAAAACTATCATTAGAACTGTATCGCTGGTAGGAGTAGAGGGAATAACTGGTGAGGTATACCTTGATAACATGGCCAGGCCTAAACCAGGTGATATGATACTAAGTTATGGCAACAAGCATTTCTGACACTATTGCCGAGGATATATTCTATATCTCTTCTTTGTGATGACGTCAAGAAAAGCCAATAGTAATCTTATCAATCATATGCCCATTGCATCAAATAATTGAATCAAAGAAGTACTATACAATATGGGAGGAAAAATGAAAGTTCATACCTTAACGGGGAAGTGGCTCTCCCTAAGCTTGCCTTTTGATAGAGGTTGATAACTCCTCTCTTGTGGATGACTCCTCTTTCATAGGTGGCTTCTCCTCTCCCTAATCACAAGGTGATCCTATAACAGGATTTGGTGATGATGAAGTAGAAGATGCCTCCTTGTGCCAGGGTCCTTATGGTTTGGGCTTCTCCTTATTGACTTCTCCATTTCCCTTCACCCTTCATTGCTGATGGTCCCTCTTCCTCCTCAAATGATACTTTAGCATCGGCTGCTCCTGCAGAATGCGCTTTCCAGGGGAAAAAGAGAAATGTTTCCATTCTTTCACCGAAGTGAAAGCTAATCTGACCAGATGCCACATATATGCGAGCATTAGCGGTGTTTAGGAAAGGACAACCAAGGATAAGGGGTAATTCCTTGTCATTTCCTATGTCTAGGATAACAAAGTCAGTGAAAACATATGCACCTCTAATATTAACCAGAAGATCAATTGCTATTCCCTCTACGTAGCGAATTGATTGATCAGCTAGTTGCAAGTAAATTGAGGTTGGTCCTAGTTCAGTGTAATACATCTTTTCATAATTTTCTTTGGACATGATGTTTACACTAGAGCCTAAGTCACAAACAGCATTATGGAAATTTATGTGGACCAATAGAGCAAGAAATAACAGGATTCCTAGGATCACCTTTCTTAACAGGGGTACCCCAACCATCTACACCAAAATCATATCTTGATGTGACTAAGTTAACAGTTTTTACAAATTCCTCAGGTTTCCCTAGGATCCTACCCTTTTCATGGGATGACATGGCAGTGGCTGATTGAGCTAGTTGGGTTTCAAGCATCTTGTTGAAACTTAGTTGATTCTTTAAAGCAGAAGAGAAATCATCCAACTTAGCATTTACATTTTCCAACACTTTGTCATTAGCAAGAAGTTTCTTATTAATGCTATTAGTCATTCTACCTTGACTATAGACAAGATCTTTCAAGAAAGGATAACTACTATTAGGATTATTGCGTTGTGAAAGATTGTAATTGTTACCTCCCTGGATGTTGGAGCGCTGATTCCATCCTTAATTTTGAGGGCAGAAGCTGTTGTCATTGTTGATGAAGTTGAGATCCTCGTGAGTTTTGGGGCAGTGGTTGCCTGAATGGCCTGCCTCTCCATAGACTTGACAAGTCATGTAGGCATCCATGGATTGCACCGTCTCTTGGGCGCCTAGCTTCTCGCGGGTTTCTAACCTCTTTGCGAGTAGATCCACCTTGGCTACAAGCATGTCAACTGCTTTAAGAGAATGCATACCTTGTTTGCAGGGTTGTAGTCATTCTTTGCTCCATCCTTGACTGGACACCATCTTTTTGATCAACTCCTTGGCACCTACAACTTTTAGCGAAAAGAATGCACCACCAGCGGCAGCATCTAGATGATTCCTATCTAACGGGACAAAGCCATGGTAGAAATTCTAGATTAAAAGCCAGACTTCCATACCATGATGCGAACAAGCAGTAATATACTCTTCTAGTCACTCCCACACTTTGAAGATAGACTCATCCGCCTGTTGTTGGAAACTATAAATCTTATTTCTAAGAGCATTGGTTTTACCCACGGGGAAGAACTTAACTAAGAAGGCAGGATTGGTAGATCGCGGGTGTGACATTTCTGTTGATTCCTATGTAATCTAAACCCTACTTATAGGCACAGTAGGGCTTGTATACAATGGAAGGGCGTGCTATGTTCTTAAACTTCCCTAGTATGTCCACTATGAATAAATATAATGCTAACCTTAGCCATGATTACTAGGTGTATTGCACTAACCATAATATGCATTGACATGTAGCTAGGAATAACCTAGGAATATCTTTTGATGTTCTACTAGCAACCCTAATGATATAGCTAGGAGTCTCTATCTGTTTATACTGATGATTATATAATTACCTTATCAATTATCTTATGACTTACCCCTACACTGAGTAGCGAGGACATGGTTATGCCTATTCGTTACACTCTAGGTCAACACACTACCTTTACACAGCCATGTAGACCTTCCTTTGGGAAAATATAAATGACAACCCGTAATACTCCGGGTAAAATGCTACAATGGTATTTGATCTGTGCACTTGCGGATACATTTCTATATTCTTAATGGTGGCATGATTTAATACCACACCCCTTGGTGTTATGCTGGGGATGACAACTTAGCATTCTAGTGGCGGTGCGCTGCACAAGCATTTTTTGCGCTGTTATTAGAGATAACATTAAGAGGTGTCAATAGTGATCATTGGAGTAGACATAGGGTTTACACTGACCGAACTCCACGAGTTTTGGTGTTTCACTAATTATGCAGGCGTAAACCGAAAAAGGCGCAAACATACAAGCCTATCGGAAGAAGGAAACAAAAAATGGACTCCACGGCTACACAGGAAGGTTCCAGAAGAGACGAGAAGGCACCACGCCGAGCCGGGGGCCCGGAGGCCACCAGGTGGGACCGGCCGGTCCCACCCCTGCATCGGCCGGGTCCGCCCTGTGTCCCCAGTCCAGTCCCGGTTCGCCCGGTTCGCTCCACCGCCTTTGAGGATCGATCTTAGCCGCCCCTCAATGTCAGTTTGATCCGATGGCTCACGATCATCGCCCAGGGCTATAAAAGGAGAGGCACCCCCTAGGAGAGGGGACCCTATTCATTCATTCTCATTCGAAGTCTGATCATCAGCCAGAAACCCTAATTAGAGGTCCTTAGCTAGGGCCTAGATAGCTAGATTAGAACTAGAGGAAGGCAAGCGTAGGCTTGAATTCTAGAGCCATCAAGAGCTTGGATTTGGTATAGTTCTTACCTCCTCTCGCCTTTGTTCGATTGCTACAATTGAATTCATGAATACTTATTTACTTATATTCATAGTTATCTTGTTCTTTGTCTATTGTGGTTATATGCCTAGTATAGCTAGATTAACATTATACTTATTGTTGACGGCCACTATTGTATTAATTTAACCGTCAACTAGCCAGAAAAAGGATGCAATTGTGATCACCAAAGTAGACATAGGGTTTACATTGACCGAATTCCACGAGTTTTGGTGTTTCACTATTTATACAGGCGTAAACCAGAAAAGGCACAAACATACAAGCTTATCGGAAGAAGAAAACGGAAAACGGACTCCACGGCTACACAGAAAAGTTCCAGAAGAGACGAGAAGGCACCACGCCGAGCCGGGGGCCCGGAGGCCACCAGGTGGGACCGGCTGGTCCCACCCCTGCACCGGCCGGTCGGCCCCGGCCCCGGCCGGGTCCCGGTTCGCCCCCGGTTCGCTCCACCGCCTTTGAGGATTAATCCTAGCCGCCCGTCAATGTCGGTTTGATCCGATGGCTCACGATCGGCGCCTGGGGCTATAAAAAGGAGAGGCACCCCTCGGAGGAGAGCCCCCATTCATTCATTCTCACTCGGAAGTCCGATCATCGGCCGAAAACCCTAATTAGAGCTCCTTAGCTAGGGCCTAGATAGCTAGATTAGAACTAGAGGGAGGCAAGCTCAAAGCTTGGATTCCTGAGCCATCAAGAGCTTGGATTTGGTATAGTTCTTACCTCCTCTCGCCTTTGTTCTCTTTCATTGTATAGTTATATGATTGCTACAATTGAATTGATGAATTCTTACTTACTTATATTCATAGTTATTATGTTCTTTGTCTATTGTGGTTATATGCTTAGTATAGCTAGATTAACATTATATTTATCCATAGGTTCATATAGCACTCATCTAATTGATCGTTAGGTGAGTGATAAACATTGTGTAAGCGTGGTGCTTATATGTTGATTATCTGTGAATGCACCCTATAGGCTGGGTTTGGTAGATCGTGGGTGTGACATTCCTGTTGAGTCCTATGTAATCCAAACCCCGTTTGTAGGCACAGTAGGGCTTGTATACGACGGAAGGGCGAGCTATGTTCTCAAACCTCCTTAGTATGTCCACTATGAATAAATGTAATGCTAACCTTAGCCATGATTACTAGGTGTACTGCACTAACCATAATATACATTGACATGTAGCTAGGAATAATCCAGAAATATCTCTTGATGTTCTACTAGCAACCCTAATGATATAGCTAGGAGTCTCTATCTGTTTATGCTGATGATTATATACTTATCTTATCTATTATCTTGTGACTTACCCCTGCATTGAGTAGAGAGGACATGGTTATGCCTATTCGTTACACTCTAGGTCAACACACTACCTTTACACAGCCATGTAGACCTTCCTTTGGGAAAATATAAATGACAACCCGTAATACTCCGGGTAAAATGCTACAATGGTATTTGATCTGTGCGCTTACGGATACATTTCTATATTCTAGATGGTGGCATGATTTAATACCACACCTCTTGGTGTTATGCTGGGGATGAAAACTTGGCATTCTAGTGGCGGTGCGCTACTCTAGCATTTTTGGCGCCGTTATTAGAGATAACATTAAGAGGTGTCAACAAGCATTTTTGGTGCCGTTGCCGGGGAAGGCAATTGGCAATTAAAAAGGATAGCGATAGACCTAACAAACTAATGAGATAGAGGAAACCATAGACCCCTACTCAATGCAGGCTTACCCTTGTGTTTTCTATCTTTGTGAAATCTTATGTAGGGTAATGAATGAGTGGTTTTGATCTGCCAGATAACTACATTGAAAATCCAGAGAAACTCTTTCAAAGAAAGAAATTCCAGCAAGTGAGGGACATCTTTGAATCTCCATCAAGGACACCCACTGCTGAGGTTCGTTCTTTGGAGGAGCAAGCTCCTACAAGAAGAAGAAGAGCAACAAGAGGGCAACTTAGCACCAGCTTTTAAAGAAATGGATGATAACTCACTGCGCGAGTTCTCCGCTCTAAACACCAACAACATCCACACTGGACCTAACGACGAAGTTGGGGAGAATGGATTTGAGCTCAAGCCAGCTCTTATCACCATGGTACAAGCCAATCTGTTCTGTGGGAAAGCACATGAAGATGCAAGTGCTCATCTCCAACACTTCCTGGAGATTTGTAGCACTTTCAAGCTGAAGGATGTACCAAAGGATACCGTTCTGCTCTGTCTGTTCCCATTCTCACTGTTGAGAAAGGCAAAGCAATGGTTCTACGCCAACAAAGACAACCATACAACTTGGGACAAGTGCTCCATAGCTTTTCTAGCAAGATTCTTTCCTATGGGCAAGATGAGTGCCCTAAGAGGGAAAATCTCAAGTTTCCAGCAACAACATGATGAGTCAGTCCCTGAGGCATGGGAACGCTTTTAAGATTACATATCAGAATGTCCTCATCATGGGATGGAGAATTGGCTCTTGATGCAAACTTTCTATCATGGGCTCATCAACAGCACCCGCAACAATGTTGATGCTGCTGCTGGAGGTGCATTTATGTCACTGACCATACCACAAGCTACTGCTCTTATGGAGAAGATGGCCTCCAATCAAGATTGGAATGATGAGCGCCGAACCATCCGTAAGAGGAGTGGAGGAATGCACCAGATCAAAGAGATAGACATGCTGTCTGCCAAGATAGATCTGCTCATGAAAAAGCTAGAAGATAAATCAAGCCAAAGACAAGATGTCATGCACACTAATGATGCATGCATGACTTGTGAAGTGTATGGCAATATGGGACACTCAGGCAACAACTGTCCTGAGACCCGTGAGGACGTGAACTTCATCAACAACAACAACAACTATCATCCTCAGAATCAAGGATGGAACCAGCAAAGGCTCAACTACCAAGGTAACTTCTAAGGTAACTTTCAAGGCAATAATTATAATAACTATGCTCAACTGCCTTTGAGAGAAGTGATCTCCAACCAGAATAAAATTATGGAGACTTTATCTAGGAAGGTAGCATCCAATGATAAAATGCTAGAGAACATAAATATTAAAATGGATAGCTTTACCTCTGCTGTTAAGAACCAGCTTAGCTTCAATAAAATGATAGAACAACAATTAGTTCAGCTGGCGGCCGCTGTTCCACCGACCAACGAAGGTAAGATTCTAGAGCAACCTCTAGAGCCTGAGACCGCGAATCTTGTTGATGTATATGCAGGTTACTACATTGAAGCATCATCAGGATGGAAGGATGACTCCATGCCACCCAAGAGGGGAGATCCAGGGAGACCTGTGATTCCCATCTCTATTGGGCAGTATGACTTCCCAGAAGTTGTCTGCGATCTAGGCGCCAGTGTCAACATCATGCCTAAGGTAATCTTCGACCAAGTCTTTCCATGGGCACCTTTGTTGTACACAGATATGTGTTTGCAGCTTGCAGACTAGACGATTAAGTACCCCAAGGGAATCTTAGATGACGTGTGCATATGAATCGGGAGATCATATGTTCCTATAGACTTTGTAGTCCTAGATACCGGTAGAGACCCCAAGAGTCCAATCATTCTTGGCGGACCATTCCTGAGTACTGCAAAGGCTGTCATCTACACGGACAGTGCTAAGATTTGTTTCACCATCAAGGGTAATAAAGAGAAGTTCAGTTTCAAGAACAAGACCCTTGAAGCTCCCATAGACCCAAGAGGAGCTTACTTTCCAGTCAAGCCAACAAGTGAAGGAACTAAGAGGAATTCAAATGGGAAGAGAAAGAACAAGAACAGAAGACAAGTGAGAAAGCAAGTCCAAGTAGTCAAGGCTATTGAGTACAAGTATGACCACCTCCTGGCTTCACCATTCCTAACCAAGAAGGAGGATCCAGACACGCCAGCCATTGATTGCACTATTGGACAGTGCTCATTCTACAATGCCTCCTGTGACATCAGATCAGCTGTCAACATAATGTCAAAAAAGGTATATGATTTATTATTCGATACACCCTTGTACCCTACCTATATGCAGCTGCAGCTGGCGGACAACACGATGAGATTTCCAGAGGGAGTAGCAAGAGACATCATGGTCAAGATTTAGGACCACTACGCCCCGACCGACTTCACGATACTGAACATGGGAGAAGAAGACGAGACGCCCATCATACTTGGAAGGCCGTTCCTCAGCACCACCAACGCGATCATTTACAATGGATCAGGCCAAGTCCACTTCCAGTTCCCAGGAGAGAAGGTACGCTGTTATTTTGAAGACTATAACTCTCCTAGATTAGCAGCTTTTACCCAGTCCAAGAGGAGACGTCAGCGCCGGAGGAATCGCTCTCAAAAGAGCAATATTGAGGAGGAGAAAATCAAGGAAGAACCTACAGCACTGAAGGCACAGCCTACGAAAGTATGGAAAGAGAAGGTGACCTCCTCAACTGAGTCATCATCACCAGGAGGACCAACGTTGGGGTCCCCATCCTCGGGATCCGATGAAGTACCCCAGGAGTGAGATGACGAGAAGTCTTGTCCGGAGGACTTTAAACCCCGAACCCTTGCCATAAGGTAACAATGGTAGTTATCCATTTACTTTCTTGCACTTTTTAGTTTATAGTTAATTTTTATCATCTTTATAGAAAATCACAAAAACATTTAGAAAACCTTAGAGCCCCATGTGACATGCCTGTAGTGCAAGCTAAAAGAGTGTTCACCGTGGTGGCATAAAAAAATAGAATACATATTTCAATTTTGTTTAATAAAAGAAAAATCAAAAAAATAATCATTGAGCATCCTGCCACTTTGAATGCACTGCAATAACTTTTGAAAACTTCTCACAACAACTGATCCTCGAACGGCTAACCACTAATTATTTATCCTAATCCGTTCCACGAGTTTTGGTGTTTTGTGAGATGTTTACTGCAGGATGACTCTGAGAGCTAGTCCACCTAGGGATCATCATCTTCACCACTCGAAGTACACCTTGCATACAGCTAACCACTATGTAAAGGCAGCAACTTCTTGTTGGATGAGATGAAGGTTCTTGGGTACACCAGCTCTCACAAGCATGAGACCCATCGAGAGGACTGCTCAGCTTCAATGCTCAACCACAACAACAATCAGCTTGGGGGAAGGCATCCCCTAGGTACCCAGGTAAGTGTACCTACGCGATTATCGAGTCAGTCATAAAAATTAAAAATACTAAAAATATGTGAGCACATGAAGGTTCACCATAGTATCTAAGAAAATCTAAAAATACCAAAAATATGTGGGCACATGAAGGTCCATGCTTTTTAAGAGTCCTTAGAGTCTTTTGAGTTTTATAGTTTGAGTTTTTGAAAAATTGAAAAAAAAATCAAATAAAAATGTTTGTCTGTCTAGAGTCAATAAAAAGAAAGCTCTTGAGATTGAATTGAAATGATGATAAGCTGCTCTGTTACAACACCTCTGAAATGCCTAGAGTATAGACAAAAGTTTTCCCAAGTTTTAGCTTCAACTGTTTTGACATGAGAATTTGCTTTGAGCCTAAAACTTGTGGGTTGCATATGCTTGAACTAAGTCTAGGTACCTGATTGATAATATTGAGAAAGTTTGAGCTACTATTTATCTTGTTCTAAGTGACACTAGAGTTCTAGAGATTTATCTTTTGAAAAATACAAAAATATGATGAATTCCTATATGACAAAGCTTACATTCTCACCAGAGCCAAACATGATGAGATAGGCTAGTTAAACTTCCACATAAATGCTACTTGTCTTGCATTGAGTTCTATCAACCTTTGTGACCCTGGTGAGAAATTTGCCATGCTCTTAAATCAAGACCCACCTCCATATGCACTACTCTACACTGGAGTAGGCGCAACAACATGCCATTCCACCTACATCCATTCCAAAAATGTTTTTCTCCTACTTTGGGAAAGAACACCAAAAATATTCCATTAGGTTAGCCACCCAATAATGCTCCATGTTCCTATGTTATCTCTCTGACTCCATCAATGCCAAAAGGAGTGCTATGAGCTATGCAAAAAGATATGTAAAAAAGAGAGAGAGAGAGAAAAGGAAATGAGAAAAGGGAGAAGAATGAAAGATGGACAAGTGTCCCAATGCAAAACAATGGGTACCCAGATACCCGACTCCCTAAAAAAGAAAGAAGAGAAAAAGATAGCTCATAACCTCTGTTCAGTTTTAAAGGAGAGAGAAGCATTCAAGGAGCTGAGTAGAATTAGGTTCCACCATATATCCAACATATCCATCCACCTATACGTCTTGATTTGACTGCATGACTCATTTCTCCCTGGATCCATTGTTTGACTTAGCAACATATGCATTGTAAGTTTGCTCTTTTAGTTTTCTCCTTACCTATGAGCTCCATAAAAGCCTTAGCTATAGGATGAAAAGAAAGGCAATCATCATCACGGCCTTGGTGAGGATCCATAAATACCACATATCTTGAGAGACTTGAGAGTGTCATACATGGAAAGCTCTGAATTTTATTTAAAAACCTCTAAAAAACTCCAGAATGATAGCTGATCGAGGAATTTGAGATATAGTACTTAGATAGGATCTTTTCGTCTATCAAGTGCTCAAGACCCAAAGAAGAGCTAATAAGCCCCACAGTCCAAGGTAATAAGGGTAAGTTTAAAAGTCAACTCAGTTATTGCATAACTTGGAGGATAATTTCTATCTGACTACAGGTATATTTTAAGAGAGTTGCTCCGAGATGGCTACAATGCTTAAATACACATATTTTCAATAAATTTTCTAGGTTTTCTTTGCTAAGGGACTAGCAAAGGTTAAGCTTAGGGAAGTTGTTGACGGCCACTATTGTATTAATTTAACCGTCAACTAGCCAGAAAAAGGATGCAATTGTGATCACCAAAGAAGACATAGGGTTTACATTGACCAAATTCTACAAGTTTTGGTGTTTCACTATTTATGCAAGTGTAAACCAGAAAAGGCGCAAACATACAAACTTATCGAAGAAGAAAACGGAAAATGGACTCTATGGCTACACAGAAAGTTCCGGAAAGAGATGAGAAGGCACCACGCCGAGCCGGGGGCCCGGAGGCCACCAAGTGGGACCGGCCGGTCCCACCCCAGACCGGCCGGTCTAGCCCTGGCCCCGGTCGGGTCTCGGTTCGCCCGGTTCCTCCACCGCCTTTGAGGATTAATCCTAGCCACCCATCAATATCGGTTTGATCTGATGGTTCACGATCAGCGCCCAGGGCTATAAAAGGAGAGGCACCCCCTGGAGGAGAGCCCCCATTCATTCATTCTCATTCGGAAGTCCGATCATCAGCCAGAAACCCTAATCAGAGCTCCTTAGCTAGGGCCTAGATAGCTAGATTAGAACTAGAGGGAGGCAAGCGCAGGCTTGGATTCCGGAGCCATCAAGAGCTTGGATTTGGTATAGTTCTTACCTCCTCTCGCCTTTGTTCTCTTTCATTGTATAGTTATATGATTGCTACAATTGAATTGATGAATTCTTACTTACTTATATTCATAGTTATTATGTTCTTTGTCTATTGTGGTTATATGCTTAGTATAGCTAGATTAACATTATATTTATCCATAGGTTCATATAGCACTCATCTAATTGATCGTTAGGTGAGTGATACACATTGTGTAAGCGTGGTGCTTATATGTTGATTATCTGTGAATGCACCCTATAGGCTGGGTTTGGTAGATCGTGGGTGTGACATTCCTGTTGAGTCCTATGTAATCCAAACCCCGTTTGTAGGCACAGTAGGGCTTGTATACGACAGAAGGGCGAGCTATGTTCTCAAACCTCCTTAGTATGTCCACTATGAATAAATGTAATGCTAACCTTAGCATGATTACTAGGTGTACTGCACTAACCATAATATACATTGACATGTAGCTAGGAATAATCCGTAAATATCTCTTGATGTTCTACTAGCAACCCTAATGATATAGCTAGGAGTCTCTATCTGTTTATGCTTTGATGATTATATACTTATCTTATCTATTATCTTATGACTTACCCCTGCATTGAGTAGAGAGGACATGGTTATGCCTATTCGTTACACTCTAGGTCAACACACTACCTTTACACAGCCACGTAGACCTTCCTTTGGGAAAATATAAATGACAACCCGTAATACTCTAGGTAAAATGCTACAATGGTATTTGATCTGTGCGCTTGCGGATACATTTCTATATTCTAGATGGTGGCATGATTTAATACCACACCACTTGGTGTTATGCTGGGGATGACAACTTGGCATTCTAGTGGCAGTGCGCTACTCTAGCATTTTTGGCGCCGTTATTAGAGATAACATTAAGAGGTGTCAATACTTATCCATAGGTTCGTATAGCACTCAACTAATTGATCGTTGGGTTAGTGGTAAACATTGTGTAAGCATGGTGCTTATACGTTGTTTATCTGCGAATGCACCCTATAAGCTGGGCTTTGTAGATCATGG
Organism: Chrysopogon serrulatus; assembly: GCA_015844335.1. Taxonomy (NCBI): domain Eukaryota; kingdom Viridiplantae; phylum Streptophyta; class Magnoliopsida; order Poales; family Poaceae; genus Chrysopogon; species Chrysopogon serrulatus. Next base: position 1,992,926 of record JADLZL010000229.1, on the reverse strand, counting down.
GTGTGACATTCCTGTTGAGTCCTATATAATCCAAACCCTATTTATAGGCATAGTAGGGCTTGTATACGAGGGAAGGGCATGCTATATTCTCAAACTTCCCTAGTATGTCCACTATGAATAAATATAATGCTAACCTTAGCCATGACTACTAGGTGTATTGCACTAACCATAATATGCATTGACATGTAACTAGGAATAACCCAGAAATATCTCTTGATGTTCTACTAGCAACGCTAATGATATAGCTAGGAGTCTCTATCTGTTTATGCTGATGATTATATACTTACCTTATCAATTATCTTGTGACTTACCCCTGCATTGAGTAGCGAGGACATGGTTATGCCTATTCGTTACACTCTAGGTCAACACACTACCTTTACACAGCCATGTAGACCTTCCTTTGGGAAAATATAAATGACAACCCATAATACTCCAGGTAAAATGCTACAATAGTATTTGATCTGTGCACTTGTGGATACATTTCTACATTCTTAATGGTGGCATGATTTAATACCACACCCCTTGGTGTTATGCTGGGGATGACAACTTGGCATTCTAGTGGTGGTGCACTGCACAAGCATTTCTAGCGCCGTTATTAGAGATAACATTAAGAGGTGTCAACAGGCCCTATGTATCTCTAGACCGAATGTGGTGGAATACAAAAGATGGGCAGGGCTGCCACCACCTGCCAACTACCACAACTAACTGTGGGTCTAGGCATACTTACAAGTAGGCAATAGCCTAAGCACCACTCTTAATCTAGTGACCTACTATCTCAGCGTGAGCTCCGGTGAATTTGGGCCAAGACACCTATGTAGACGGTAAGACGAACACTAAGAGGATCACACTAATGACTAAGATAACTACGATTACTAATGCTAAACTCAAGATCCCAATGATAAGTATGATAAGGACAGGACTTAAGCAAAGCACCGTAATCACTTAATAAAGTACTTGAACAAAGTAAAGTACTAATAAAGTAATGCTAAAGATTACAAAGGAAAGAGAAGCTATACGAGACCAGGGGACTCTAGGCCTCCTAGGGGCTCCTCTCTACTCTCCTGGCTACAAGCTAGCTAGCTACTTCTACACTACTGCAGAGCTTCACTGCTTGGAATGATAGATCCTATTCTACTCTTGAGTGTCTCCTCTCCACTGCACTGAGCAAGGCCTTTTATAGGCTCATGGAGGCAGGGGTACTTGTAGAAGCAAGAGGCGGTGGAATGGCAGTTTAGGGGGGTCAGCCGACCTACTTGGCCATTGGCCGACCCTCCATTCCACTGCCTTTCCATCCAACGGTGATGGATGGCCTGGTGATGTTGTTGGAGTGGCAGGTAAGTCGTTTGCCGCCTGTCCAAAGGCGGTTTGATGGCGGTTGTGGACCATTGAGTGTATGACGGTGGGCCTGGTGATCCACCGGGGCTCATTGTCCACCCTTGGATCAAACCGACACCAACCAATGGTGGGGAGTGCTCCTGGGCATGCCACCTGGCCTTGGACAAGGATTGGTGACTTGGAGGGGGAAGTCGACCTAAGGTGGGGTCGGCTAATCCCCTAAGTGGGCCATTCTGGCTCATCTTGCTTGGGTAGCCTCCAAATGGTCACTTTTAATGCCTTTTCCAAGTATTGCCTACTTCCAAATAGAATTTCTTGTACAAGTGGAAATCCGTTAGTATTAAACCGCTATCCTATATTTCATTTTCATTTTTATTCATTTCTTCACATTGTTGACGGGTAGAATTGGTAGTTAGTGATCATCAACAGACGCCAGCGCCATGCTTTGAAGAGAAAAGTTGAAGAGAAGAGAAATAAAGATATATCCATTACAGCTGAAGAACATCCACAACCACAAAGGTATGGAAGAAAAAGGAAATCCCTTCGACTGATTCATCAAGACAAGATGGTTCAACATCGAGAACTATTTGCGGTAAATACCAACATACTTTAACCGCCAACTATTATCCAAAAAGGGGGGAATTATCATAATCATATTCACATATGCCTTTACTATTGACCTATTTCCACTTGTACTGGAGAATCATTATTTTATAGGAAACATACAAGGAAAAGAGGAAAAGGTCATAAGAATACGCTTTTCGGCAAAGCATATTTGACAAAATAAAGCAAAGCCCATCAAGATATCAAACCTGGGCCAACAACCAATGAGAGAAAGCTCTAGGAGCACCAAGAGAATAGTGGGCCGAAGCTGGGGCCAAGGGGGCCCACCCTAGGTGCGGCCACACTAGGGTGCGGCCGCACCCCTAGGAGCGCTGGTGTTGACACTCCTTAGCGTCAACTTTTACTAGGACATCATACCTGAGGGAGAACATGAAAACACACTAGTCTAGGGCTTTATCTGACAAATTCCATGAGTTTTGCATATTCTATATTTTTAGGGTGATTTTCAGAAAAGCAGAAAAAAGGGGATTATAGAGCTTAATTATCACGAAACTGATCCACGTCGGAGCAACATTATCATCGGACTCAGGAAGGGTCTAGAAGACACCCGAAGGAGCGGGACCCGCAGCGGAGAGCAGGTGGGGCTGGCCGGCCCCACCCTGGGGCCGGTCGGCGCCCTAGTTCGCCCGATGGCCGCCGCCTTCTGGAGTCTTCCTCCCACGGTTCCTTGGAGGCCAATCAAAGCATCCCTACGTCGATTTTAGGTCAGTTTGATCCGACGGTGTACATGATGACGCCCCAAGGCCCCTCCAAGAGGCATTCTACACCCCGGTGCTTCATATTCTCTACATAATTAGGGTTAGGGTCCCTCCAGTTGATCTAGTTCTAGTTCATCTAGATCTAGTTCATCTAGATGTAGTAATTAGGAGAGACTAGTTCTTCTAGATCTAGTCTTGTTTAGAGATTAGAGAGACTGAGTAGAGGAGTAGAGGTTCTGGAGGAGCTCTGGCATGTCGGCGCTTCTTTGTGGCTGTATTCTTCTGGATTCAGCTTCCTCGCCCGGAGCTACGTTCTGAGGTACTTTTGTATTTACCATTCCGATTTAAGTAAGCAACTTGTTCTTATTTGTTCTTTGGTTCACATCTCATATTGAGTGCTTTGATCTTGGTCATTACTTGGTTGAAGTAGTATTTCGTAGTGTAGGCGTGGTGCCTAGGCTAGGTTTACTTGTGAATATCCCCTGATCAGCCGGATAGTGGTAGCTCGCGTAGGTGACTTTATAGCTACGTTGAATCCTCTGTAGTCCACTTCCCGTTGATAGGACTGATAGGCTTATAGGTGTCTGGTAGGAAGATTACTCTGTTTCTTCTCCTATTCAGGTCACTTGTCCGATAAGACGATATTATACAAAGTTTACCAGAGTGAGAACTAGAGTACATTAGCTATTTCCTTTTTCTTGATATGATCTAGCCTAATTGTAGGGTTAAGTTTATAGACGTTGTCATCATCACTACTGTTCCCTGTGGATACGATATTTAAAACCTCCGGGTAAAATGTGACACTGGTATGATACCTGTGCGCTTGCGGATAATCCTACTTAAATCTATTTAATGGAGTGCAGTTAAAAATACCAACAAACATTTTTGGCGCCGTTGCCGGAGAACGGTTTGCTGATTTTGACTTAGTCTAGCTTAATCTTGTATTATACTTTTATCTTTTTCTATTTTATCCCAGTCTCTTCATTATTTTTGTGTTCATCCTTATGGATGCTTTTAATTCTATTTCTATTTATCTTTATGGCATGCGCAAAAGCTTTGGACCACCAAAATCTATATAACCTATCATAACACCTGGCTGTGAGCTGCGCCCATGACTAATTAATATGATTCGGGATAACTTATCACCCGAACTAGATATGGAAGTCTTGGTAGCTAAAACACAATCATTTCATTCGCAAGATTTAGCTATCGATCCTAAACCTTTAAGATTCCACTTCGATGATTTAGACTTCCAATTAGCTAAGATGCTCCTAAATCAATACACATCTTCTCAAAAGAGCATCTTAGGAAAAGTGTCGTCAACTTCCTTTCCCTTCTAAAAGACATTAGGAAGATTTCAAGGATGGCATGTCAAGTGATGCCATAGAAGGAGAGCCAAGCCATTTAGGAATAAACTCTATCTTCTCCCCTGCTATACCCACATTAAATATCTCTAAACCCATCCTTGACCCTAATAAATCTTGTATTGCTCTTTCTACCAAACTTCATAATAACCCTAGAAATCTATCAAGACATCCTAAGAATAGGAGTCATGAAGATTATAGGAATGCCCAAAAAGAGCAACGACAATGGCAGGAATATGTAGAACATATTAGAAATACATATGCCATTGTAAAAGAATGGATGGAAGAGGATGAAGCTTTAGCATTAGCATCTAAACTTGGTTTAAATTTAGATGGTGACCTTAAATCAATTTCTTTAACAAACAGAACTCATCTAAGTTTAGATAAAGCTTTAGATGAGACCAACCTTGGAGATATCAATTCATGGAAAATTCTAGAAAATAAAACATCCAATAAATGTCATAGGCATGAAATAATAGATACAAACTTGTTGCCTATAGACATCCATGAAGAGACACCCTTGGAGTTTGAAAAAGGGAGATTACATCGATGAACATGGAAATTATCTCATTAACACTTTATCAAATCCATGCTCATATGAGAAATCTTCTAAATCTTTTGGTCTCTCTAACATTACCACACACGAGATCTTTAACCCCCTTATTTTACCTATTCATAAAATCATTAAGAGGGTGGTTGTAGATGCATACATTTATCATAAATATTATAGATCTCGTTGTAATCTTGATATAGGTACACAAAGGCTAGTGTTCTAAAGAAACCCACCTCACTAACTTGAAGTACAATAATTAGAGGGTTTCCTAAGAACAACTTTGTGTCCTAAAATAACCACTCTAAAAAAAATAAATTAGAGCTTGCACCTTAGGCTGTAATACCTTTATGAATTGAGCATAGAGTTATAATTATCAAAATATTCCCTTGGGTATTTTTTGTCACTAACCATTTCAGATTTGAAGTAAGAAAATAACTAATGGCAGCACCAGGTATGTCAAAACAACCATTATGCAATTTGAATTACATCCACTCAAGCTTACATTTACTTTGCAAAATTCAAGTTTGGGGGAATGGCCTTATTTAGAAAATCTTTTGTTGCTAATATTGGTTGTCTCTACCTTTATTTAATTTATTAATCATGCTCTTTTATCTCTTTTTGAATAAATCTCTCTAAGTGCTTTCATGTTACCTTTGTTTACTATAGTATGCTTAAGGTTTGGAGAAATTTCATACACCTTTTGAATTAGGCATGGTGCTTAGTTTAATTTGTGTTAATTTTACTTTCAAAGGCTTTTTGAATTAAGCGTGGTGCTTAGGTTAGAATGCCTTCCTAAATCAAATTAGACGTGGTGTCTAGGTTAATTTTTGAACTGATAATATACTGTAGTGGACATTGGATATTTTATGGACTAACCCCTATAGAAAATTTCTAAAAATCAATTTGGATAAGTCATGGGATGAATTCGAATTAGAGATGAGACAGGGCACATGCTGAACTTTAATGACTTGGTAGAAGAAGATACAGCTCATTCATCATAGATGGAGGAATTGTGAGTATTAATGGTTCATTCACTTTATCTTCTAATGCAAATTACATTTTGCTTTGAGCCATGCCTGTATAGAATATGGTCTTAGCATAGACAAAATAAAATAAAATATTGGACAAGCAACCTGGGTTTAAAATTTATACATTCCTTCGGGTATGTGTTGTCCACTAATCTGTTGCAGGCATAATAATGATTGGAGTGAAAAGAGTTAAAAGATTAAAGAAGCAAAAGATGGCAAAAGAATGAGTGGAACAGAGGAAACAAGATGTCTATGAATAACTCAAGATACAAGAGGAAGGACCACCAGTCATTTACCCTTCATCACTTAGTGCCATCACGCACTAATAATGAAGGTAATATTCTAAGATAAGTGGTCACTGCTCTTCTCTTGATCTTGGTGTACACATAAATTAAAACACAAACATGTTAGAGTTACAACTTAAATTGATTAACCTGATTAACTCAACATGATCTGTCTTTTAAGATTATTCATGGCACCGTTCTCTTAATCTCAGTCTTAACCAAACAAGCTAAAACATTATATTCAACCTTGGAAAGATGATAGTCATACTCATGTGAAAATTTATATAGAGATAGACAATCCTTCCGTTGGTTAAGAAATTCATTCTTTTCTGCCACACGAACTTGAATGCAATATTTAATGCTTAATCTTTTGATCTTACCACTCATGGCATAAATAAATAATTCATGAACACCAACTTTATCTTGTTCAATATGCCTAAGGATAGAGAAAAATAAATAAAAGGATAAATTTGGTTCTGTTGTTGTTTTTCCACTAGCAGAGCCTATGCACTTGATCTCTGCCTTAGTTTTGCAAACAGGACAACACGTCGAGCAAAGTTTATTAATTCTACAAGTGAAACTTCTGTGAGCATGCACACTGAGCAAGATGCTGCCAGCTACTACTAAAGTTCTACTTCACCCTATTGGCCAAATCAAAGAACAAAGGTGACATCATCATCACTAGAGGTATGCAACCATCATGACCTCCAGATGGAGAGATACATAAGAGTGGAAGAAGAGTTCTGTCGGTAAACTTAAAATTTCGTACCCTTTGCCATAAGGTAATATGGTAGTTATCTAATTAATTAAGTATTTCTATCTACTTCAATAATTTCACTTTAACATATTCATCTGCATAAATATTAAAAAAAAAATAAAAAATATTTATTGCTTCATTTGTTGCATCATAAAATACTTTGAAAACCCCACGTGAATAAACTTATGGTTACCCTATATAAATATTTACTGTAGTAGTATAAAAATAATAATAATAGCTCCTGCATTTACTTTCTTGCATTATGAAAAAGCCTAAGCCCCATAAGAATAAATATTCTCTGTGGAGGCATAAAAAATAATATAATTATATATCATGCACTTATATTTAATTTCTACATAATTAAACTAGAAAATCCTAAAAAAAGAGAATCCTGCTAGAATCTGTCAATTCAAATTAACTCAAGGAATAATCAATCACTTATTGGCTGACCGCTAACCTATTATTAAATTCGAGCCTCGAGTTTTGGTTTTCTTGTTGGAGTGTAGTTATGCAGGAACAACATTATGACAAGGAGAGAGTCTATTAGTGGCATCCACCAGGACTGCTACTGGTTAGCTCACTCTGGAGATCATCAACACCAAGTATTGCAAACATCTAGCTTGGGGGAGGAGCATCCCCTAGTTATCAGGTAACTATACCTAGACGATTATCGAGTCTACTTTATATAGTCATAAAATACCAAAAATATGTGAGTACATGAAGGTTCACAATAGTATCATAGGAAAATTTAAAAATACCAAAAATATGTGAGCACATGAAGGCTCACCCTTAATTAAGAAAAACACAAAAAAATATTCGGGCACATGAAGGCTCGACGCGATCGAAGGGATTAGCTCGGGGGAGACGCACCCCGTTATCATCGTGATTAAGGTATGTCTTTACTATTAGTTTTATTTTAGTAAGCTATAGTATGTGTTAGATTTAATAATTAAAGTATATTTGAAGAACTCTCTCTCTCTAATCTTTTAAAGTGGAAATGATGAATAGTTGCTCTACTATAATTCCTTCCAAGTGTCTAGTTTTTAACCATGGATTGTCCTAAGTTTTAGACATGACTACCTTGATATAAGAATTTACTCTGAACCTAAAATTTATGGAGGCATATGCTTGAGCTAAAGTCTAGGTAATTGATTGATATGATACATGAAGGTCTAAGCTGCTATTTATCTTATTTCTAGCATTACTAAGTTCTGGAGATTTATTTTAAAAATCTAAAAATCCTACATGATGAGCTCTTGTATGACAAAATCTAAATTTCTACCAAAGCCATATATGATACAATTAGAGTTAGGAAAACCTTTACACATTCATACTGCTTGCTTTACATTGAGTTTAGTCAACCTGTGGAATATACCTTATGAGAGCCTTGTCATGCTTTTAAAATCAAGATCACTTACGCACTCCACCCACATATGCATTACTCCTACTCTAGGATGTAAGCGCAGTCATTTCTATTTTCATCCAGATCCACCTTAAAAATATTTTTTCTCCTACACTGGGAGTGAACACCCAAAAATATACCCTATAGGACAGCCCCCATTTAATTGCTCTAAGTTCTTATCATTATCTCTCCAATTATTTATATTCAAAGGATGCATGTGGCCATGCAAAAGTATTGAAAAAAAAGAAGAGTGAAAAAAAGGGAGTAAAAGATGGACAAGTGTCCCAGCATTAAAACAATGGGTACATAGATGCCCGCCTCCCAGATTGAAAAAAAAAGAGAAAGAAAAGAAAGAAAAGAAAGAGAGAATAAAGATAGCCCATGTTTTCCCGTGAAAAGTTTGAAGTTTTAAAGGAGAGAGATTATTTTTAAAGAGCAAAAGTAGAATTAGGATTAGCCACTAAATACCATATATACACCTATCCATCATATTCCATACACATGCACATCTTGATTTGATTGAATGCCTCGATTCTCTATGGATCCATTGTTTGACTTTACAATATATGAATTGTAAGTATGTTCATCCTTGTTATTGCCACTCCTATGAGCTCCACTATAAATACTTAGCTATAGGAGGCATAACATCATTAATACCTTAAGAGAGAACCATAAATACAACATATAATAAGAGACTTGAGGGTGTCATATAATTAAAAAGTCGAACTTTTATCTAAGCCGAAGTTTTAAAAAGCAAGTGAGCTTAAAATTTACAAAACTCCCCGAAAGTATTTATAATTAGTTTAGATTGTTTGCCAAGAATGAGACATAGTGCTTGACTTGATTGTTCTATCTTTATCTCGATTCCTCAACTATACTTTTCATGCAAAAAAAGGGATTATAGAGCTTAATTATCCATGATTAAAGGTAAAATGGGTAAGTTTAAAAGTCCCACTGGGGCCGCCGCCGCTCTAGTAGTTTTATCTAAGCCCCTTTGGAAAATTTATGTTTAAAAGCACATGAGATGAAGACGCGGATCGCTGACGTGGCGGTTCCTTGCCCCCTACTTCACCTCGGCCTATATAATGACGCCCCAAGGCCCCTCCAAGAGGCATTCTACACCCCGGTGCTTCATATTCTCTACATAATTAGGGTTAGGGTCCCTCTAGTTGATCTAGTTCTAGTTCATCTAGATCTAGTTCATCTAGATGTAGCAATTAGGAGAGACTAGTTCTTCTAGATCTAGTCTTGTTTAGAGATTAGAGAGATTGAGTAGAGGAGTAGAGGTTCTGGAGGAGCTCCGGCATGTCGGCGCTTCTTCGTGGCTGTATTCTTCTGGATTCAGCTTCCTCGCCTGGAGCTGCGTTCTGAGGTACTTTTGTATTTACCATTCCGATTTAAGTAAGCAACTTGTTCTTATTTGTTCTTTGGTTCACATCTCATATTGAGTGCTTTGATCTTGGTCATTACTTGGTTGAAGTAGTATTTCATAGTGTAGGCGTGGTGTCTAGGCTAGGTTTACTTGTGAATGTCCCCTGCTCAGCCGGATAGTGGTAGCTCGCGTATGTGACTTTATAGCTACCTTGAATCCTCTGTAGTCCACTTCCCGTTGATAGGACTGATAGGCTTATAGGTGTCTAGTAGGAAGATTACTCTGTTTCTTCTCCTATTCAGGTCACTTGTCCGATAAGACGATATTATACAAAGTTTACCAGAGTCAGAACTAGAGTACATTAGCTATTTCCTTTTTCTTGATATGATCTAGCCTAATTGTAGGGTTAAGTTTATAGACGTTGTCATCATCACAACTGTTCCCTATGGATATGATATTTAAAACCTCCGGGTAAAATGTGACACTGGTATGATATCTGTGCGCTTGCGATAATCCTACTTAAATCTATTTAATGGAGTGCAGTTAAAAATACCAACAGCTGGCCCAGCCCAATCTTCTCTGGCGGTTTTCTGAGGCAGTTGTAGAGACGGTTCATCCAGGCATTCAATGCCCCTACCCCTGGAAACTGACCTAGAGCTAATATATAAGAGAGGGGACACCCCCTCTATTCCACACAACACACTCTATATCTCTCACTTGTACTCTCAAGTGTACCTCTCCATTTTTCTCTTTATCTTTAGTAGTAGTAGAGGAGCAAGGCTCAACTTGTAAGAGGAGGAGACATCTTGGCTATTCTTGGTATGAATACTATTCTTTCCATTATTCTGTTTTTCTCTTTTATCAATATAGCAATGTTCTAGAATTAGAGTATAGTTCTTGTGTTATGATCTTGTTATATGAACTAGGTAATAGTCTATGTGATATGATCATAGAACATAGAGCTTCTAGTTCATATATCTTGTTCATGATATGCTGGCTAGTTCATAGTATTCATATCATGTTCTTAGCATATAGAACTCCATTTTTAATCATTCATACATTTAGATGACTAAGAATAGAGTTGTGGGAGGGATGGTGGTTCATCACATAACATCCAAGTTCTTTACTCGTTCATCCGTAGGGTGAGAGACCCGAGGGGCTTGGGTAGCTGTTCCATATGTGAGCATGGTGCTCGGGCATAGGGGAGCAGTGATTACACTTCATAGTCCACAGTTGAGGTGGTAGGCAGTAGGTGGTGACAGCCCTGTCCGTCCCTTGTAATCCCCCATGTTCAGCTATTGTGTAGGAGTCTAAAATACCACCCATCTTCTCTAGCAGACCAGTGGTCGGTGGCCTTTCGATCCATCGCAAATATAACTCTATTTTTGACTCAAGTATTTGTATGACTAACCACTTTCTAGACATTAGCTGTATTAGGACCATTGCTCCCATAGGATATTCATTTATTCTTTATTCTTTTATTCTTTATGCTTCCACCACCTTCCTCCATTTGAGAGACATTTATCTGTGTGTGTGTCCACTATCATGAAAACCGCATTGTTTACCCCTGTTATGAACATTGGTCTACCTTTCATACAAAGTAGAGTATCCATAATTATGGTTTCATACTAGAATCTACACTAGCCTTTCTTTGGAAAAATATAAATACGACACCTAGGAATTCACCGGGTTGAAATGCTACAATAGTATTTCTGTGCGCTTGCGGATTAACATCCATAACTGCAAAAGTTTACTGGATCACCATTACCTCTTTACTGTAGCTAGGAATATAGCTTAGTACTAGTGTTAAGGAATGCTGAAAGTGCGCCGTATAGCATCTCCAAAACACTAGTTGCTAAGGCTATAGTCCTAAAGTCATTAGGGATATAACTCTCTTAATAGAGGTAAGAGTAGTTATGGTATGCCACAGTGCCCATGCCAGACTATTCTGAAACTATCAATTAGAGGTGTATCACTAGTAGCAGTAAAGGGAATAACTGGTGAGGTGTGCCTCGGTGCCGTGGCTGGACTTACATCTGGTGATATGGTACAGAGGTATAACCACCCTAAGCATTTCTTGCTAGGGATAGATTTTACTTCTATTCTTAGTAATGATGTTAAGAAATTTCAACTGCATTTCTGGTGTCATTGCCAAGGACCCAAACCTGGTGATAACGCTAAGAAATGCCAACAATCATTTCTGGCGCCATTGCCGGGGAAGGCTAGGAAAGATTTTATATGAAAACATAAACTTGGATAATATACTTGTATAAAAGTAGCCTTTGTTCATACAGGATAACTTTTCTTGTTTTCTCCTGTTGTGAATGAAAATAGATAGTTATGACTGGGTTTGATCTATCGAAAAACATCACCAACAATCCAGAGGCTATCTTGAAAAGGACTCAGTCTCGTATCGTTTCTTCAAGTACCCCACCGACAACTGAACCAGTCACTCCCGCACCGGAGATCATCGCTATGGCCAGAAAGTCACTCCACGAGTACTCTGTCCCCAACATTGCCAACGTGCCCATTGGGCCTGCTATCAACCTTGGTCACAAGAACTTCTAACTTCGCACCGATCTCATCACTATAGTGCAGGCAAGCACGTTCTGTGGCTTGCTGAGTGAGGACGCCAATGCTCATCTCCAACAATTCCTAGAGTTGTGCGACACCTTCGTCATAAAAGATGTAGCACTAGAGGCTATCTGCCTCCACCGGTTTCCCTTCTCCCTCACGGGGAAGGTGAAACAGTGGTTCTACAAGGATCGGGAAGCTGTTGATACCTAGGCCAAGTGCTCAGTGGCGTTCCTCATGAAGTTCTTCCCTTTGGGCAAAACAACTGCCCTAAGAGGGAAGATCACATCGTTCCAGCAAAGCAGCCTCGAGAATATCCTCGAAGGATGGGACAAGCTACAGGACTACATTCAAGCCTACCCACACCATGGGACGGAAGATTGGATGATCCTGCAAACCTTCTATGAGGGGTTAATCCCCATATCGAAGGGTCATCTAGATGCTGCAGCTGGAGGAGCATTCCTCTCGCTCACCATCATTGGAGCAAAAGCCCTAATTGAGAAAATCCTGTCCAACCAAGGATGGGGGCAGGAAAGGTCCCAGCCATAGAAACAAAAGGCATGCATACCGTCAAGGAGGTGGATATGCTTGTCGCAAAAATGGACCTTCTGCTCAAAAGACTGGACGAGAGGGCCCAAGAAAAAGATGCCATGAAGAAGGGCTACGTCCAAGCCATAGACGCACACATGACGTGTGAAGTATGTGGCAATGTTGGCCATTTGGGAAATGACTATCCTGAAACCCATGAAGAAGCTGCCTTCATCAACAACAGCAGCAATCGCCAACAAAATAATAGTGGATGGAACAATCAACCCCACTAACAAGGAGGTAATTCGAATCAACCTTCCTTGAAATACTGGGTATTAAAGCTAAAATAAATGAAAATTTAAAGAAAAAGTTATATTTTAATGATAAAATATTTCAAAATTAAATATGAAAATAGAAAACTTTTCCTCTACTGTCAAAAATCAACTGAGCTTTAATAAGATGTTAGAAACACAATTAGCTCAGATTTCTATTGCTTTACCATCTAAATATGAGAGGAATAAACAGCATGAAAACTCCCTTGAAAAAGTAAATGCGGTGACCACGAGGGGTGGTAAGTCCACTCGTGATCCCCCGTATCCCACTAACAAAGAAGCAGAAAAAACTCAAGCACAACCAGTAGTAGAAATACTAGAAGAGGACCAAGAGGAAACAACTGAAGTAGGGAAAACGGCAACAAAGGATTACGTAGATACATCTACTTGCCTTTCCCCACAAGACAAAGGAAGAAAGCTATGGATGAGCAGTTCACGCATTTTGTTGAGATGATAGAAAAGATACATGTAAGCGTCCCATTTATGGATGTCTTACATGTACCTTCTTACGCCAAATACATCAAAGATATCATCAACAATAAGCGACCATTGCGCACCACAGATGTTGTGAAGTTAACAGAAGAATATAGTGCAGCCATACTCAACCACTTAACAGAAAAGAAAAAAGACAATGGGTGTCCCACAATCACATGCTCTATCGGAACCCAAAAATTCGACTCAGCCCTCTATGACCTAGGAGCAAGTGTTAGTGTCATGCCCAAGGACGTCTTCAACAAACTCAACTTCACTCATCTTGCGCCCATGTCAATGCAATTACAGCTAGCAGATTCATCAAGATGCTACCTAGCCAGAATTGCAAAAGACATCCCAGTCAAAATAAGAGGATACTTTGTTCCTATAGACTTTGTAGTGCTGGATAGGGAATCAACAATAGAGTCACCCCTTATTCTAGGATGACCCTTCCTAAGCACTATAGGGGCACAAATCAATGTTGGAGCAGGAACAATCCGCTTCAACATCAATGGAAATGAAGAGAAATTCAATTTCCAACCCAGACAAGAGCAATGCAAGATGATCAAGATCAAGTATGGGCCAAATCCTCAGTGCATAAAAGAAGTAGAAATCAATCCTCTATCGGTGGACAACCCCACAAAGAAAACTAAAAATAAAGGGAGGCAAGAGCAGATAAAGATCAAGCAAATCTCAGTCAAAAATAACTAAATCCGCACCACCACCATAGACAGATCAAAAGGTGTGGAAGTACAAAGAAGCTCCATAGCCACCCACCACACTAGCACCGAAGCCCACCACCACACCACCAAGGAAGACCAAGATGGTGTGGCGACCAAAGGTGCCGACATTCATGCCCCCTTCTCCAAGCACGAATATTCCATCCACGTCAAAAATTAAACACAAGGAAAAGAGTTCTGCTCCCCAGACTCGAAATGGAGAGCCCTCTACCAAAAGATAATTTGGCAAGTTAGCTACTAACAACTAATACAATAAAATGATAACAAAAAATAAAAAATAAAAACTTTTCCTGACCTGTATAAACAAAATTTTGGTTTGAAAATTGCTGATTATGCCAACATATTTTTCTAAGCTTTCTATCTTTAAGCATGGTGCTTAGCTTAGAAAGTTTACTCCGATTAAACTTAACAAATATCTAGATTTGATCAATGAACCAAATTAGTTTACGAGGGATCATGGAAAATAATAATAATAATAATAATAATAATAATAATAATAATAATAATAATAATAATAATAATAATAATAATAATAATAACTTCAACCTAAAGGAGTTTTTAAACATGTTTTAGTTTGAAATATGATTTTTTAATCGCTCATATCTTTATAAACTTTTTATGTCTAAATGCAACCCTTTTAGGAGAGATTATCATCACTAACCTACAGGTTTTAAGACAGCTTGGGGGAGGACTCCCGAATAAAGGTAATACACGCCCACGGCTTGGGGGAGGACCCCCGAATAAAGGTAATACACGCCCATGGTGAAACTAGAAACGACTGAAGTGTGGATGCAACAACGTCTGAATAAACGCAATGTGACCCCGAAGCACGTTCCAAAGGACGGCCACAACATGCAAGCATTTTTGCGAGTCAGGCACTTCATGCGATAGACAATGCAGTGGTGGCGGGCATCGAAGCTCACGAAGGGCGTTTGGTTGCCTTCTTCGTGGAGCCTGCATCGCATATGGGAGTCAGGCTCAAACGGGACAGGCTATGGTGGTACAAGTTCTTCTTATTTGGTTGGTCGCATGTATAGAGCCTGGCTGACGAGAGATATTGTTTGATTGTCTGTATGAAGTCGTATCGTATAAAATAAAAATAAACAAAATGAGTAATATTATCATATATGACTTACGTAACTACACTCTAATAGTCCTAATTTTACTTCTAATATATTAATCTACTTTAAAATATACTAATATCATTTAATATGCATTAATCATATGTTAATACCATCATTAAGAAAAATCAGTGCTGCACCATGAGAGCCTGGCTCACCAAAAACACAAATAAAATCCGTATCCAGTGAGCCAGGCTGTGGGCTGCCTTTTGCATCTACAGAGCCAGGCTCAGACTCTCGTGCAAGCAACCAAACACACTGAAGTTGTATCCCCAGAGCCTGGCTCTGCTATATACAGGCAACCAAACGCCCCCTTTGGGAAGTAACAGCGGTGGACACCGGAGCTCGTGATTTTAGGCCTCAAGGTGCAGGTGATCGGTGAGTGAGGTGACGACCTATTTGTGGTGGAGTTTAGCACTAGTGGTGATATGGAGAGGTCTTTGGCCGACACCCTATGGATTGTTGGGAAGTATGTTGTCGTCTTGCAGGAGTATGATGAAAGACTAAGTGCATCGGAGATTGTCTTCGATTGCATGGAGATTTGGGTGTGAATTTTGAATCTGCCACTAGGCTAGATGAATCGAACAAGGGGTTCCAATGCTATGAGTCTGATTGGACAGGTCCTAAAATGGATGTTGGCGTGGATGGTAAGGCTAGTGGGGCGTACCTTCGTGCTCGTGTGGCTATCGAGATTGGTAAGCCAGTTCACCGGGGGTGTGCTGCTCGGTATGAGTAAGGTGGAGGAACTACACTGGTTCCTAGCCCAGTACGAGAGGCTGCCCTACTATTGCTTTGGTTGTGATCTGGTTGGCCATTCTGAAATTGAGTGCCAGCATCTAATGGCGCGCAATGATAAGGGCAAGCTGTAACAGAACCTTCCAAATTATAAGAGCAAAAGTATAAAAACAATCACCAAAGTGACTAAATTTTCACACTTGAGCCCATATAATCCCGGTAGTCCACTGAAATCATGAAGGACTTCAAACCAACCAACATATAAGTCAAGATCGTACTGATTCATAAAAACAATTCAAATGTTACATCCATTTCACAAATAGTCCAACATACATTAGAGTGCAAAATAATTATTATAACATAAGTTCAAAAGTAGTGAAAGCAAAGTGATTGAAATCATTTTCAAATATATGTCAGTACCAAGGTCAATTCCAACAAAAGCAGTAGAGACAAGATAGATAAGGAGGACCATGCCCATGATCACACTCCTCTGCTATGGTAGGAGTCATTCAATTCTTACAGTAATCATGATACATCACAACCTACAACAAGTGGGAATAAACCCTGAGTACGAGAATGTACTCAGCTAGACTTACCCACCATAAACCAGAAATAAAGTGACACCAAAGAGTATGCAAGGCTTTATATAGGTGGGGCTAGCTTGACAATATTTTACATAAAAGCATATTATATGAGAGCATTATTTTGTTATACTAGAAGTAGATTATTATTAATCAACCTTTTATCTAGATTAGAACCTGTACTAAACAATCACTTGATTATATACAAATATTAATAACCATATCAGGTTTATTCTAGCTATCAATATCATCATCATTATGATCATCATCAACATTAGAACCATCAAGTTTATTTAGTGAGTTCTACGGTGCCAGATGCTTGGTCAAGTTCTCACTATCTGGGAGAGACGGCGATTCGAATCGATTCCAACTGAGCTCAGGGGGTATTCCCAACATACACCCAGGCATACTAGATTAGAGTCACCTTATGTTTCCCTTGGTACAACTCAGGGGCGGGCCTGATTTATACGTCGGCAAGACCGGAAAGACGGTAGCCAGGATGTTCAAGCTATGCTAACCCAAGGTCGATGCCAGGACAGTTATACATGCTTGCCCTTGGTCTATTATGCCACTTCTTACGAATTGCCCAACCGTCTTTCGGGTCATCCTGTCTTGAGTTGAGCTACTCGGCTTCGCGGTCAGACACTCAGGTCTGGCCAACTATATGTTGGGCTGCGTTCAACATGGCCAAGTGCGTACAATGCTTCCAGTCCTTAAGCGACTTAGACAGGGTCCACTGTCCCTGCCCAGTCTGCTTTTCATTTTAACACATGGTTCTTTTCCATGATAGCATATATAGCCAACCATGACCAGAGAAGTAACAACCTATATCTCGTGGGTGATAGAGAATCACTCGACTTTTACCGGTACAAGCATGGCTAAGCATTTATCTCGATACCTGAACTTAATAGGATTTAAGGTATAATTTGCTGGACAATGAGAGGATATATATGTAACAAGTGTTTTCAACCAACTCCTATAACTTAATGCAATAAACAAGATAAAGTACTCAATTGTATTTTATAAAAGAGTGGGAGACTTAGAATGCTCCGGGGCTTGCCTGAATATGACACAAGTCAGTGTTGTTAGATGGTATTCACTTGACGAGCATCTATGCTACATCTTCAGGATAAGTCCACCACACACCATCTTTGGGTTTGGCTCCCATGTTTCGTTCTTATCATCTAGCATACCTAAATGTCATGCAACGATACATATGCATGAATATAAAGAATCACCACAAGAGATGCATCACATAAGGGCATGCAAGACAAGCATAAGGTTACACTAGATGATCTAGCACTTAGAGAGCAAGCTATTCATAATCATGTCAAACATATAGATAACAAGCATATAAAACATAACACTAATATCATAAGCTCTCAGATATATTACTTAACCATCAACAAAGACATGAGTTATACTTAGCAGGAAGCAAAGCAAACAACTAGAACTAGAATCAAACAAATTCTGGACATACATATAGTAGCTGAGTAAATAAATCATATCTAGAGTTCTACAACTCCAAATTACTTGCAACAAGACAATCTAAAAAGTTTAAGAAATTTTCTACAAATAATCTTTAATCATCAAAACATTATTCATAAGTTTAGTATGTCAAAAATACATAAGTACAGGATCAGGTCCTGACAGGCAGAGAGCAACCAAAACTGTTATTGAAAGTTACATAGCTGTAGTTTCCAAACCGCAAGCCAAATGCCACCAAATTTTAACAAAAACTAGATACATAAATTATCTATAACTTTTGTATTCACAAGTTTCCTAGAAAACATCATTTGGGGCATGCAAAACTTAAAAACTTACAAACTATCTAGAAAGGCTGATTTTAAGAAATAAATATATTACTCATGTTGAGAGTTGCAATTTAAGCATAACCATTAATACCAAAAGTTAGAGAATATTAAACAAACACTAGAAAACATGATGACCAAGCTCAAATGAATTATTATAATGCACTTTTCTATTTATTTAAATAACAAGGTGACTTAAGGAGCATAGATGAAACATCTATCAAATGTGCACAGTAAATTATGAGAAATTACAGTAGCTCACATATACTCCTATTAGTCTACTGTCCAACTTTTATAGCAGTTGAATAAGTATAGCAACCTCTACAAAAAAGACAAATTGCCACAACAATAAACCATGTGAAAGCAAGTAAATTCTAAAACTCAATATTTTCAGTAAATACATGGCCATGTTAAGCATCCAAAGATCATAATAATATCATGCAAAGGTAGTGGAACCATATTTTCCATTTTTCCATTTTTATTTTGATTATAAATCAATTAAATCCAATTCCTAGGCATGAAGCAAGATAAATCAATAACTCAATCAAACTGCATCCAATGAATCTCAAATTTTTATTACAGTACACACATAGCATCAATAGCCTACCACAAAAATTTCACATCAAATGGAGCACCAAAACATCAGGTATGAATTTAGTAAGAGCAGACCCTAGTAATAAAGATGTATTGTAACTACAAAAACTTTAAACTAAAACATGCCATTTACATCACTGCATAGATCTACTCACAAGGATTCCAAAAAGTCCTTATTTGCTATTTTATGATTTTTCTACGAACTACTACGAATTTCCAAAGTTCAGCCATTTAAATGAATAATAATTCCAAAAAATAAAAAGAACTCTTTTGCAGGAATCCTAGCTTTCCTAGAAAACGACTAAGCCCCTATATAAAAATCTATGTGCCTGGCATTTTTGTAAAGTGAACACATCAAAGAGTTTCTATTTAGAAACACCCCCTTCTTCTTCCCTTTTAACGAAGAACAGAGCAGAGACGAGGCGGCCGGGGGAAGCTCGGGCTTGGCAGGCTCCGGCCAGCCGGGGCCGGCAGCGGTGATGTTCGGTTGGGGCAGGCCTGCGCCCGCCGCACCCACCGGTGCCAGCCCCATGGCTCCAGCCAGCCGGGGGCGGGGCGGTGATGTTCGGTTGGGGGCAGGCACGTGGCTGCTCGCACCCGCCGGTGCCAGGTGCCATGGCCCCATGGCCCATGGCCTCCCAGCCACGGGCAGAGGAGGCCGTGCCCGCCTGAAAGGATGCCTCAGCTGCAGGACAGCGAGGCGAAGATGGTGACGCTGCTGGCTGGGGCTATGGAGGCACCGAACAAGCAGAGGAGGAGCTCCACGCGGCTGCCATAGAGCTCGAGCTCTGAACGTCCATGGCCATGCGTTCTGGAGCAGCAGAGGCGAGGAAGGAGCGAGCAGGGAGGCGAATGAGAGTGGGAGAGCGAGCAGGGCAAGCTTGGGCGTCTCCCCATCGGCGCAGCAGGTGACAGAAGAGGTAGGGCGCGTGGCAAGGAGATGGACGCGCGGCGTCGCTGCATGGTCGCCATGCCGACCCTCTGTCGGACACCTGGTGGGCACTGATGTGGGCGCGGTGGTGGCCATTTTTGGGCTAGTTAGGGTCCGAATTAGGCCCTGAGCCTTTAATCAAACTTGCACATTATGACATGCTCTACAAAACGTCTTTAAGGGTCAAGGTCATTAGAGCGATGGATTAGGAGATAATGATGCTCAAAGTTGATGCTGTCAATGAGTTAACACCCATCGAAAAATGGATGTCAAACCATGTCAAACAAAGTCGGATTGATCCCACCTTTTGATATGCTATTCCTCAAGTAATTACCATCAACTTCTATTTTGGGTCCAACTCAAGTTGCTTAGCAAAATTTGGAGAACGCAGAATGTCAACATCATGGACACAACATTTCAGACTTAGAAAAAAATCTAAGTGTTGGAAAACAGCAGCAGTTTTAATTTTTGCGAGCTCTTTTTGACCAAGCTAGACACTAATCCAACTCTTCTCCAAATTTTATTAAGGGCCCAGCCCCAGAATATGAACAAAAGAAGAAGTTATACATTGATCAAGATAGCATCATGATAAGGTAAGCTAGGGTTTTAGGCCGAGGGAGGCATTTTCTTGACATTTTCTCATCACGAAGCCTTCATGACTTTTGTTCCTAAGTTCAATTAGAGTACTTTGGGTATTATGGCTAGGCTTAGTTGACACTCCATATGCTCATGCATTTGGTAAAGCCTTTCAAGCGAGGATATAGCTTATCAATTCCAATCTGAGCTAGAAATCAAAATCATTACTTAAAATATCTTGCTTAAGTTCCATCTTACTGCTAAGCTAGTGACTAACACCCTTACAAAATCTTGCTTAAGTTCCATCTTATTGCTAAGCTAGTGACTAACACCTGGGGTGTTACACAAACTACCCTATGACGTCCAACTATGGGTGCTTGAGGACAGGCGAAGACATATTTAGTCCTTTGCAATGGCAGTAGCTAAGTCCTTTAGCTCTAGGTCATCGTCAGCATCGAGGCCCCAAAAATCTCAGTTCAACAAGTCAAGTGAGGGCATGTCTTCTAGAGTGGATGAGTCGTCCTACCACTCCTCTGACTTTGCCGGGGAAGAGGATGGATAGGAGGTTCGCCCAAACCTCAGAAGGGGGTAGTAAGCAAGGAGAAAATGCCACCTAGTGTAGGGGTTAGCTGGTCTCTTGATCTGGATATGGAAGAGGCTAGGCAGCAACACCTGGGGAAAGGAAGTCAAAGGGTAGTTTTTTCGGTAATCCATTGGCTACGTACATGGGTTATCCTCCAAAAGTTCTCCGCACGGGCTTTGGTGTTGAAGGCATCGCAACGTTGATGCAAGTGGCTATGGCATTTTTTTCCTAGGCACATGGATGGCGATCTAGTCTTAAAATTGATGGTCATTAAAGTGTTGGGCTTGTTTTTGTTTTTTAAGGCTTTGTGCTTAGACAGAAGCCAGAAGTGAATTCACTCTTATTGTATCTTCTTGATGTAATAACAGTGAATTAATAAAATCCTTTCTTTATCAAAAAAAAAAAAATGCATATGCTAGATTTGAATATTCCCGTGACATCCAATGTTATTGTCACAGTTGGTTTGGTTAACTCCCGGGTGAACCAGTTGGACCCTAATGTGGAGAGTGGTGGCGAGTGTATGATCAAAAGTACAAACCAAACTACAAGATCGACGGCGGCTGTAGGTAACAGCCCTCGCTAGGCACAATGAAACACTTGAGTTTGAACTGACAGGGCCTAGGACACCTCGAGGCAGTTCAAGAAGTTTGTAGCTTGATTCAGCTACATCGCTCATCGTTGGTATTTCTTTCAGAGACACATTTGTCTAGTGATTCGGTAGACATTCTAAAGAGAGATCTAGGCTTTCCCTTTGGGCTGGGTGTTGGTAGCTTTGGCCGAGGAGGGGGGTTAGATTTGTTGTGGATGCATGATCTGTGTGTCAAGTTCCTCTCATGTGACAAGCTCCACATTGATGTGATGATTATGGACCCAGTTTCTAGGGCTGATTGGTGGTGCTTTACTAGCTTCTACGGTGAAGTGAGAAGGGAGAGGAGGTATAGAAGCTGGGAGTGTTTAAAATTTCTTAGCACTCAGTGTTTGGCACTATGGTTATGCAGCATGGACTTCAATAAGATTCTGGATGCTAATGAGCAATTTTGGGGTGCTGTTAGACTTGAGTCAGATGGACAACTTTTGAGATGCGTTAAGCATGTGTGGTTTTAATGATCTTGGCTTTATTGGTTTACCTTTCACTTGGGACAATAGGCAGCAAGATGGAGATAATATCAAAGTCTGACTTGATCGGTGCTTTGCAAATGAGGCATTCTTAGATTGGTTTAGGGATATAAAAGTGTGGCATGTGCCTACTACTAAATCTGACCATTGTTGCCTGATTACCGAGTGTAAGCATGGAAGGAGGAGTAGGAGGAGAAGGAAGAAACGTTTCTGGTACGAGAACATGTGGCAGTGAGATCTGTCATGTATGAAGTTGATCAACGACTCCTGGGATAGGACTAGTGAGGTTTAGGATATGGGTCAGCTTTAGTCCAAGTTGGGGACAGTTCAACGCTCAATCTAGGAGTGAGAATTCTCGATGTTTGGTTCAGTCAAGCAGGATCTGGCTCGCCTACGCAAGGAGCTCGAGGAGGTGCAATCTCAGTCTCTCTTCTTTGGTCCCTCATGACAAGAATGACAGATTATGGAATCGATCTCCAACCTTCTTGCCAGGGAGGAAGTCATGGAGAAGCAGAGGTCTAGAATCATGTGGCTAAAGGAGGGGGACTGGAACACCAGCTTTTTCCAAGCTAGATTGAAAGAACGAGCCAAGTGCAATCAGATCAATGCACTAAGAAATAAGGGAGAGGTGTTGGTAACCAATTAGAACAACATAGAGGATTTGGCGAATGCCTTCTACATAGATCTCTTTACTGCCTAGGATGACCTAGACATTGACTGTGTGCTTGCTCATGTACCGTCCAAAGTAACAGATGCGATGAATTCTGTTCTTGATTCTCCCTATACGGAGCAAGAGGTTTTTCTTGCACTTTCCATTATGGGCGCCAATAGAGCTCCTGGACCGGATGGGTACACAGATTGTTTCTTTCAGTTTCACTAGGACACGGTTGGGTAACGCTGTCCTAAATTTTTTGAATTGTGGAAGCATGCCTGCAAGTGTGAACCATACCATAATTATGCTTATTCCCAAAGTCAAAACCTACAAGAACTCAAAAACTACATACCTATCTTTGTGTAATGTCATTTACAAGCTGTGCTCAAAAGTGCTTGTGAATAGACTGAGAGTTTTTTGGGTAAGGTTGTTTCAGCTTAGCATAGTGCATTTGTCCCGGGCCGATTGATTATAGACAATGTACTCATTGTGTATGAATGTATCCATTATCTTAAGAGGAGGAAAGGGAAGGTAGGAACATGTGCAACCAAGTTGGACATGGCCAAAGCCTATGATTGGGTCGAGTGGCCATACCTGCGTAACATCATGATAAAGCTAGGATTTCCTAAAGCCTTTGTGCAGATAGTCATGAGATGTGTGACACCGGTTTTTATTCACGGTACGGGTAAATGGACACCTATCAGAATTCTTCAATCCATCGAGAGGAACTGCGTCAGGGTGATCCCATTTCACCATATTTGTTCTTGCTATGCTCTGAAGGCTTATCTTGCATGTTGAAATCGGTAGGACTAGTACACCTCTCAAAGAGGGTCCGTGTTGGTATTCATGCCCCATGGATTTCACATCTGTTATTTGCGGATGACTGTATTATTTTTTTAGAAGCAACTCAAAGAGGGACAACCTGACTCCATGACATCCTCATAGTTTACAGTAATGGATTAGGGTAGCTGGTGAACAAAGACAAATCAATAATATTTTTCAGCTCTAATTGTCAAGATGAGTCTAAAGAAGAGGTGAGATCAGTTCTATAGGTTCAAACTAAAGCTTTTGCAGAGAAATACTTAGGCCTCCTGATTGCCATGGGACGACTGCCCTGGGACGATCCACAAAAGAGGCCTTCGAATATATGCTAACTAGGTTGAAGAAACTTGAAGGTACGTGGAGTGGGAAAGAAGCAAGTGGTGCAGGGCAGGAAGTGCTGCTGAAATCGGTGGCACAAGCAGTACCAACGTACCCTGTGAGCTGCTTTCTTATTCCCAAAGGCACATTTTAAAAGATGAAGACTGTGATCAACTATTGGTGGAGAGGATCTGCTGATAATAGAAGAATGCATTGGCAATGCTAGAAAGCTCTCACACAACCCAAGTTTGCTGGTGGTATGGGTTTTCAGGACATGCGCATGTTCAACTTGGCCATGTTGGGAAAGCAGGGATGGAGACTAGTGGATAAGCCGAACTCTCTCTGTACAAAGGTGAAGGGACGCTACTTCCATGATTCAAACTTTCTCTCAGCGATGAGGAAAAAACATGCTAGTCAAACCTAGAGAGAAATTCTAGCCGGTAGAGATGTTCTGTAAAAGGGGCTGCTGAAATGTGTTGGGGATGACACTTCGATCAGGATTTTGGAGGACAGATGGATTCCAAACCATTTGGATAGGAGACCACTTGTTGTCCCACCTGACCCCAGCTATCCTATGTGTCTGAATTACTGACAGCGAGCGGCGGCTGGAATGTGGAATTGATCCAACACAATTTGAGAATATTGATGCGAATGCCATCCTGCGGATTCCGATAAGAGGGGCCAGTGCAGATGTCTGGGCCTAGGAGCCAGAAACACATGGCAATTATACTGTCAAATCGGCTTATAGGTGTCAATACAATGAGCATGGAATCAAGGAGATCATGAGGAGGCTTCAGCTTCAAAGGATCTGATCTGGAAGCGGATTTGATGACTGTGCATCCCTCCGGAAGTTTGAGTTTTATGGTGGCATGTGGTGAAGAAATTCCTACTGGCTAAATCTATCCTCCATAAGAGACATAGAACCGGTCCCAAATTATGAGCTTTGTGGTGCAGATGAAGAATCAATTAGGCACGTTCTTCCGAGTGCATGGTGGCTCGTCAGGGGGGCCAATATGCCACAACTGCATCGCCACACTTGGGCAAGAGACCTGATAGATCCCAAGTGGTGCTCAGAGCGACAAAGCAGTGATCTTTCTCTACAGTATGTGGGCACTATGGATGAATAGGAACAAAAGGAGACATGGTGAGCTGAACGGGTGCCTGATGAAGACTGTTGAATAGGCAAAAGATGTGGCGTTTGATATGGCAAATTGAGCATCCAGTGAAAGCCGTGCACCAGACGACAGCTGCATTGGAGCTGCCCTACCCCTGGTTGGACCAAACACAATTTTGATGCCGCCTTTATTGCACGGGAAGGGCGAGGTGTGTCTGGAGTGGTTCTTAGAGACCATGACGGACATACATGCGGCACGGTCGCATACATTTTGTTCCGCCTTCAATAGCACTCGCTCACGCCACGCGCTAGTGTCAACGAAAGCTGACCAAAAAGTAGTAGTAGGAAGCAACGCATTAGCATTCAGCAATGCATCCATCAGTTTCAGTTCCAGCTTCCAGACAAGCTTGAGGGCAGCCGAACACTTGAGGGCCCTTTCCCACTTTACCTCACGCTGTTCCGCATCTGTGGTCAAATACGGCGCTGGCGTGGCGTCCACACCCATCGATCCGTGTTTGCCCATTCCCTCTCCTCCCACTCGCATCTCCAGGCGAGCGAGCTAGGCGTAGCAGGCGGGAGCTCGCTTGGGCGGTGGTGGAGGAGAGAGGGAGAGAGAGGAGGAGATGAAGGCGGTGGAGCGAGCGAAACTGGTGAGGAGCCTCCGGCACGAGTCGCGGCGGCTGCGTCTACTCGTCCTCGTCATCGGTTTCTTCCTCGTCACGCTCACCTTCGTCGTCGTCTCCAAGCCCGACGCGCTCCTCTTCAACCGTAAGCGCCGGGCTGTCCAGGCCCACTGCCATTTCTTTACTCTTCTTGCTTCTCTTGGAATGTATGGACACACGGTGCTGATGGTTGAATCTCGTTTCAGTGAACGGTAGGCTGTCGGTGGACCAGGCGCCGCGCTCGCTCTTGATCCGCCAGCGGGTTGACGCCGACGACGGGAGATCCGCCGATACTCTCGCCTCTGCCTCCGGGGATCCAAAGGTGGTCGACGACGATTCCGCCGGCGAGGAAGCCAACGCCAACGCCAGAGGTGAAAACTTGCTAATCCACCACTTAGTTACCGCAAATCATGCGGTCTAATCCACACCGATGCATTCGCTGATCTTGGGATTCTTCGATTGGGATGTCATAGCACTGAGCCTTCGCTTTACGGCAGGGACAAGTGAAGAGGAGGAACGGATGCTCGCTAGTGAGCCCGAGCAGAGCATAAGGGCAGTGGAAGACACTACATCTGAGATTTTAGGTGAGCCGTCACCTTCCGATCCATCAAGAATTACTTTGTCTAGCTCCAGCTTTGGATGCTCATCCCGCTCGTTGGGCTCGTATTCGATTCACGAGACTGACATCGCTGTAGTTCAGGCCAGTGAAATTGATGTTACCTGTGAATCTTGGCTGGTGGCATCTTTGTAGGTGGGGAAGACAACGAGGGAATTAAAAGCCAGCAAGGGGGGCACAAAGAGCACCACCAGCACAAGTTGACCCTCCCAACTGTTTCGAACTATACCATTCACGATGCCACTGATGGGACCGACAATGGCAAACAGGAAGGTGAGAAACCACAAGAATTTCTTCTTTTTGTTTTCATAAGGGAAGCTTTGTTAAGTTTAAGATTGCTACATCGAGATGATTTAAAAACCTTGTACCACTCCTGGCCTCTACATAACCATGATACACACGTCCTTACAAACACTAATAACACTCAATCCATAGACGAACTGCCACCCATGTGCTTGGGTAAAGAACTTGGGCACCTGTGCAAATCATTGAGAGGCTGCTGCAACCAAATCCAATGATGTTGACTTCTGCAACAATTGATGCAAGCGGTTATGGAGTTTTTCTCCTTGGCACATGGGTGGTGATCTAATCTTAGAATTGATTGTCATTAGAGTGTCAAGAATTTTCAGGCCAGTCTCAATGGAGAGTTTCATTGCACAATTATGAAGACTTGTGTTGGTAACTGTGCCGACGGGTCTCATCGTGATGGAACTCTATGAAACTCTCTATGTCTCTCTCTTCATAATGAACATGCTAAGTCATTAAATTTTCTATCGTGTCACAATATTGAATGCAAATAAAACTAAGATGAAACTTCCACTGATACTGGCCTTAGGCTTTGTGTTTAGGCAGAAGCCGGGAGTGAATTCACTTTGTATCTCCTTAATGTAATAACAGTGAATCAATAAAATCCTTCATAAAAAAAACCAAGTAAATAACATGTAAGGCAGAAGATCAGTATGATTTCTTTTAATTGCATCTTTGTGACTTCTTGTTTTGTGTCATTGATTTAAATCAGTGGGCTTTTTGATACTTGTTCCTACTTGTTCATGGTGTGTTTTGTGGTCTTGCTGATGTTGTTGCATATGGCAAAACAGATGCAGAATTTAAGCTCACTCCAGATGTTGAGCCGAGAAATGGTCGAGATAGATCTCATCAAGCAGGTTAGTAATTTCTTACATAAATAAAATTATGCTAAGAGAAAAAGAATATATCATCAGTCTGCTGGTTCTGGTCATAGTGATGAATTGATCCACGAACCACTTTGTACTGTCTAGTTATCCATCTTGCTTGATTTTGTCTGCTCCACTGATAGTTGTCCATTTTTCAGCATTGGATAATGTGGAGTGGGACAAACCGTTGTGTGATTTCTCAAACTTCAGAGCAAATATCTGTGAGATGAGAGGTAACATCAGAATACACCCAAATGACAGTTCGGTCATATACATGGAACCTACAAGTTCAAGTTTAATGAGAAATGAACAATGGAAAATTAAGCCTTACCCTCGCAAAGGTGATGAATTATGTCTCAACCATATTACAGAGGTGACAGTGAAATCCAGCAAAGTGGCACCCGAGTGTTCCAAGTACCATGATGTGCCTGCTGTGATCTTTGCTCTGACTGGATACACTGGAAATCTATTCCATGACTTCACCGACGTGCTTGTTCCCCTTTTCACGACTGCAAGTGAGTTCAATGGTGAAGTTCAATTCCTAATCACAGACATGGCTATTTGGTGGACAAGGAAGTATGCAGTGGTGTTTGAGAAGTTAACAAAGTACCCCTTGATTGATTTCAACAAGGACAATGAAGTGCATTGCTTCAAGCATGTTATTGTCGGCCTTCATGCTTACATGGAGTTCACAATTGACCCGTTGAAGGCTCCACACAATTACTCAATGGTGGACTTCAACCGGTTCATGCGCAGGACATACTCGCTGCCTAGGGATGCAGTGACAGTGCTTGGTGAGATCCCAAAGACCAAGCCAAGGCTTCTGATTATCTCCAGGCAAAGGACAAGAATGTTCCTCAATCTCAAGGAGATTGTGGCCATGGCCGAGGAGATAGGCTATGACGTGGTGGTTGAAGAGGCCAATGTGAACTCCAATGTCGCCCATTTTGCCAAGGTAGTTAATTCCGTTGATGTGATGATGGGTGTCCATGGTGCTGGGCTCACAAATTGTGTGTTCCTTCCACACAGTGCCATACTAATTCAGATTGTACCTTGGGGTGCCCTAGATGGGATATGCAGAATTGATTTTGGCTACCCAGCAGAACAAATGGGCTTGAGATACAAGCACTACAGCATAGGTGTGCACGAGAGCAGCCTCACGGAGCAATACCCCTTGGATCACGAGATCTTCAGAAACCCACTTGCATTCCACAAGAATGGATTCGAGTTTGTCAGACAGACTTTCATGGATACACAGAATGTGAGGCTTGATTGCAACCGTTTTAGACCTGTACTTTTGGAGGCTCTTGATCAATTGAACCAATAAGACCATTGATTTAACTCCAGGGCCACTGTACTAGATTTTTTTTTCCCTTTACAATTTTAGTTTCACAATTTTCTTTTTGTAAAATTTCATGATCATTGTCTCTTATTACATGAGTAACAGGAAATCAATTATTTCTCCAAATGTAGGAAATGTCGTGGCATGGATCAAAATCCAGGTATTGAAGAATTGTTAGGACCTTTCGATGATGAGACAGCGAGGAAAATTTATTTTGTTTTTTTGTAGATTAGCAGTCGTTGATCACAGAAATATCAGTGTATGAGTTATAGCGACAAGCTGTTGTTACATGATCACAGGTGTATGAGTTATAGCGATAAGCTGTTGTTACACTGATCACAGCTAGTAGATTTTTCCAGGCCTGACAGCATGATGGGAATGGGGTTGGTGGAGATCACCTTTGTTGCTCTGTGCGATTCATTATGTTTTTGTTCCCACTTTCTGGTTCTTGAACAAGAAGAAACGCTAATGCTATTCTACTTAGGTGTCACGTACTCGGGTTCTAGAAGTTGAGATGGCCAGCATTAGGATCTGTTACATCCTGGTGGATGAAAACCGATTCCGACTAATTAGTTGACTGGAGCAAGAGAACAGGGAGGAATTCCTCTTTGGAAGGCAATACAAAACTGGATGCCATGCCAACATTTCTGAAAGTGGAGCTTGTGCTCAGAGACGAGCATAATTTTTCATAAAGCAAAAATTTTGGAGAAAATTGGTAGGATCCACTTTCGCATCAAACAAATTTGATGGAACGTTAATGTTTACAAGCCCATACTGAAATCAATTTTGTAAGCCAAGATGTCATACAGAATATCCGGGATTTTTTTATTCCATCATTGCCCCCCAACCCCCCCCAAAAAAAAAAAAAAAAAAAAAAGCATGTGACCGCACACAGTTCATTATCAATAATGGTGATGCATGCGTACTTAGAACCACGCCTCCTCACTCAATTGCTTCCAGGAAAGGCATGGATCCGGAGGTAATTGCGTGCCACATGCACCGGTGCCTCCCTCTAGTTCTCTTTCCTTTCGGACAAGGCATTTGGTCGAGTTTGATTGCGCTGAAAGATGGTATGCATAGAAGCACATGCTTTAAAGATGGTATGCATAGAAGCACATGCTTACCTTTATTCTTAATTTCTTACCTCTCTATCTACAGAGCCCTGGTAAACTCCTTGCGGTTCTAACAAAAAAAGTAGGGATCGGCCGGCGCAATTTGTAATCCAATCTAAGAGCAAGGAATAGGGAAAAGGCGTGTGTGTGCCAAATTACGTCATTCATGTTCTGCACAAGGTCATACTCACAGATCACTGAGTCAACAGTGATAAGAAAATGCGTGCAATGTGCAAATAATTTTCCGACCTTTACGATACGAGACAAAATATAGCTTCTCTGAAATACGTTGCCAAGAAAACAATAATAATAGATTTAACCAGATAATTGCAGCCTAACTGAACAGTAATTAATTAGTTGTCACGCTGCAGACCATAATTCTGTAATCGCAGATGAAACTCATGACAATAGTATCACAGCACCAAATCAATTACTGTTGAGTCCTAGCCGAACGGTTTCTAATTTGTACTCCCTCCATCCTAAAATAGATGATGTTTTAGGTGTTCGTACCATAAATTTGACTCAATTTATAGAAAATACGTATAATATTTATATCTATAAATAAATTTGTTAAAAAACTAGATCTAAAGATCTTTCCGATAATACTAATTATGATACTAATTGATGATATTATTATTTTTAAAAATTGCCGACAATCTTTTTTCGGGAAGCGAGAATGTCATTCTTTTTAGGGAGTACTAGCCCGAAACAGTTCCTGGCATGGAATAGTCAGTCGAGTCAATCAACTTTCTTAAAGACTTTGGGACCACAAACATTTTTAGGCTCCGTTTGGCATAGCTCTATTTCACTAGTGAAGTTGTTTTTTAGAAAACAACTTTATGAGTAACTATTTTGATGAAGTTAAGTCTGTTTTTGAAAAAAAAGTGTTTGGTAAAATAGCTTCACCAATAACTTTATGTATAAATAAGAGAGGAAAAAGAGAGAAGCTGTAAAAAGCTACTTTTTTCAATTTGATCCTACTTCATATCTTTATGAGAGGAGGCAAAAAATAGATTCAACAATGAAGCTATTTTAGGAAGAGGTGTTTGGCAAAAAAAAATAGCTCACAACAGCTTTATAAAGTTGTTGTGAGCTGTGCCAAACAACCTAGTGATCAACCTGTAGTCCAACCGTGATCAACCTGTAGTCCAACCCAACCATTATAAGCTGCTATCACATTCAAATTGTTCACATAAAGAACCTTTTTGGAAAGCTTATTTCAACGCGAAGAATAGGGAACTAGAAAAAATATTGAATACGACCCTCTAGTTTTGACAAAGTTTATTAAAAGATTGTTATTAACTGATTTAAAAAGGCATAAAAAAGGTTTCAAACATAGTTGCATCCAAATAAAGGACACGGTTACACCATGTTTATTTGTCTTAGTAGACGGACTTATTAGCCGTTTGAATAGTATTTTTCTCTCACAGTAAATTAGCCAGCTTATCTAATCAGACGGCTTATATAACTAACCGAACACGTCTGTTACTATTGAGCTAATTCACCCTGTTTCGAGTTTGGACAAAAAAGTTATAACTATTTTAAGGTAGCCAGTCCAAATCAGAGTTTTATGTGGACACAAGATGCAAATCGATGATGATATACAATAGTTGCGGGTGGAGGGATCTATACAAATTAGAGAAGAACATGGTCTAAACCAGTAATAAGACGTTGACCTAGTACACAAACTCAATACAGTGAGCTCTAAAACTAAATTATGCAAAGGCTATGGCGTGGCTGGCTCTAGGATGGGAAACAATTATGGCCGTGGATTATGGGATGAAGACAAAACAAAAACTAAGGGATAACTTTAAATCTGACAGTATACCTTAAGCTCTGAATACCACTTGGTGGGGACACGATTTCTGATCTTCCGCCAGGTTCAACATAACTATCGATTTGGTCGGAGAGCAACACACCGATCTGGCTTCAGATCACAAAGACCTGAACCCTGCAACCTTTAGCACCACGTCTCCTCTGGTTATCAACCGTGTCACAATCTAGTTGACCTCGCCAAGAAGGCTAATCCCTGCTATAAATTGAAGAACACAAGCAAGAACAAGATAATACGTAACTCAAGTGAAGTGACAATTGTAGATATATGATTAAGATCTCAACGCGGGGTTTCACAAACCGATAACGGCGACTGTTCGATGACAGATTGATCTAAAGCAAAACCCAAACCCTAACAAGAGCGGTGGCTACTGAATATAAGGTTAAAGGGTCGTCGCTCCCCTTGGACACGCCCCCTAATGGGCTCAAACACGATACATGGCCCAACGGACCAAAAACGGTGACGCAGCACCAAGACAGATTCTGGATGCTGAATTGTTTCAACGATTTCCATTGACTCCGATGGAATTTAGACATCAAACTAAAACCGTTAGTTAGCTTATGAAATTATCTTTCCATCTATATGTGGATCATCGAAAACGGAGTTCGGATGTGTCCTGGGCGTCCAATTTATCGCTTGCTGGTCCTGAAGGCCGAGACTGACACGAACTCGAGTTGGACTGGGCCTCTGGCTGGGTTTGGACGTCCTTGCTTGCCCCCTAAGGTGGTGGCCAAGGAGGAGGACATCCAAGGGCTTCCTTGGTGTATTTTCCATCTTCTCAGAACATGCTCCAATTTGGGCCAAGGTCTCAAGTGTGAATATCACGCCCATGACGATGATGTAGCTCACACTAGTACAGAAATGCTTTGACTGGCGGTTTCAACCGCATTTCTACTGGCGTTTTTGGAAACCGCCAGTACCAGAGGCCAGTAGAAATCGGTCATTTCTACTGGCAGTTGTTTGGGAACCGCCAGTAGAAATCGATTTCTACAGGCGGTTCCTTAAGAACCGCCTATAGAAATTGTTGCCCAGAAAACGCGAGAAAAATTGCAAAAAAAATATTTTAGAAACAGCAAAAAATATTTTTTGAACCGGAGGAGGCACCCGCCAGTAGAAATCCACCAGTAGAAATCATATTTCTACAGGCGGTTCCTTAAGAGAACCACCTGTAGAAATATGGCTGATTTCTACTGGCTGTTCTAAAGACAAACCGCCAGTAGAAATAAAACGCTAATATCAAGAGAAATCGTTTGTGTACTAGTGTCCTAACAGCAACAACGATAGAATGTCTTGATGATTTGGATGTCTTGCCAATGCGATATTGAGATGGGACCTGATTTATTTGAAAGCTTATCAAATAAGCTTTTCATCAAGTACTCATTGACCTCAATCGCACTCCGAATGGTTGAGTTATGGCCTTTCCAGTGAGGTACTGTCGGGCCACCGATGAACCTTGATTGACTTGCACCTTAAGGAATATTTGTACCTACAAGCAAATATGGACATATACATATGAAACCAAGTGAGTTGTACCAAAAATCACTGAACAAGCTCACCTTATAATCAATGGTTGTATCTGAATGGGTCATGTCCTCATCATGTCCTCCTGCAAAAGATGAATCACCAAAACTTGTGGAACTAGGTTAGTTGTAGATCCTATTTCTATATTTGGTGATTATTTGAGTGGATTTTATTTGGATGTTGGTGGTTAAAATAAGGCAATAAGAGCCTCCAACAAGCTCCCCCACACTTGTTCTTTGCTTGTCCTCGAGTAAAGGATTAAAGATGAATGTCAACATGGGTATAACGTTTTAAGATATACAACTAACATAAGAAATTATTCCAAAACATTTCTTAAACATGTGGGATATTTGGCACTGGCTAGCATATATGCTTCAGTGGTTGAAAAGTGGAATAGCTCTTGAGGCAAAGTTATCTTTCGTAATTCTAATCTTAGCAAATTGGAGTTTTTTAGGTTTTCACAAGAAAAGCCTAGTTCACTTATATTCCTCAAATAGTACTCTCAAATCACTCAATAGTGTATGATTCCTTACCAAGGCATAACTTTGTGGTTGCCTTTCTCTTCCTACAACTAAAGCTTTTATGGAACTTAGGTAGGGATAAAACGATGGCATACTTGTGTTGCATATATTGTAAAGTCAAGACAAGGATCTAAGGAGAGAAGTGTCATACTCTTAGATCAAGTTGTGCATGTGTGTGAAAATATGTAGAATGGAAAATACTCCTTTATTTGGTATAATCTCTCTCTAACTTATTATTTGGAGACATGGCTATCTTTCTTTTTTTCCTTTTTTCAACAAGCATGAGACTTCTCTCTTTTTCAACAAGCATGAGCCTTCATGTGCTCACTTTTTTTTTTTTCTAAACTTGGACCTTCATATGTCCTCTTTTTTTCTTTTTCATACTTTTTGCATAGCCCTTGTCTCTTCGACTAAAAACATTACTAGAGAGAGATCACTATCTTTTAAAACATGGAGTATTTATTTAGTGGAACCTAACATGCAATTTTTTATCTACTCCTAGTGTAGAGTAGAATATTTTTTGGTGGATCTAGATGAAAGGCATGTTTTGCGCCTACTCCCAGTTTAGGAGTAGTGCATTATATGTGGGTGCAAGTGAACTTGATCATGGGAGCATGCTAAATCTCTCAACAAAGGTCACAAGGTTTAATTAAACTCAACACAACAACCAGCAGCATATATAGAAAGCTTCTATCTTATATTTGGCTTTGGTAGGAATTATCACCATTGAGGAGTATGTGATACTATGGTTTTATGATATTTTATCAAATGAAATCTCTAAGTGCTTTGAAAAGAGAAGGTAAGATTTCTAAGCCAGAACTATATCACACTCCACAACAACTTAGTCAATATGATTTTTCTATAAAATATTTTCCCACAAGTATAAGAATATGTATATGGAACAATCTTTATGCAAGCTTCTATCTCAACAATGTTATAAACATGCCACCTTTCACAATTTTAAATTGAAGTGTGGCTTTGTTTCTTTTTAGTTTATAGGTTTAAACAAGTGAAGAACCAGCAGCATGCATATAAACAGGTGGGAAAAAAGTGATCGAACCGAGTTGTGTGTAAGTTCCTCCACCAGTTCATGAGGTAGTTTGGTGCAGATGATCTTCGTTCTTGGAATGGTTAGTGATAAAGAATACCCGAAGGATAGCACCAAGATTTTTTATTTTTTTAATGAGAGATATTTATTATTATTTTTTTTAGAGAGAGAGAGAGGTAAGAGCTAAGTTATTATGCAGAAAAATGAATTTATTATTTATTTTATTGTTTTAAGATATATGGGTCACTAAAGAAATATATTCATTTGTTGTATTATCAAAATGTTAATATTTTTTAATGACTTTGTCATGGTGAGCAAGGCATTCAAATCCTTCATTCTTTTTGTCTTAAATCAAAAAGGTCAGCAACATAAATACCTGAAGGAACAATTCATTGATATGCCCTTAAGCCTATTTTCAAAAGTCATGTTATTATTAGTAATATTACTATTATTATTTCATGTTTATAAAAGTAAAGAGATTTTTATTGAAAAGATTTATTTTATTTTATTTGTTCACCAAACCCTTTTTTTAAGCGTTACTTAGTCAAGGCTAAGACAAATTATGCAATATAAACATAGCCTAGATTTATCTTCATTTCGAATTACTTCCATTGTTCATGATATCAACTCAAAGTTCATTAACCAAAATTCAACACCATGTCAAATTTTGATTAAAGAAGGCAATTTTAACCTAAGCACCATGCTTAATTTAAAATGCCTATGGATGTGCTTCACGAGAATACATCCAAACGAGAGCAATAGACATAAACAGGGAAGAATGAATTTAAATGGTTATATGGAGATAAGTACGAGCGAAGGTGTTGGTGAAAAATTATTACCTTTTGCATACCTGAGTGTTCTTACCGGTTTCATTTGTGGATTTCTCTGAAGATGGTGCACCGGTGGTGTGGTTGTACAGGCTCCAACTTAGGTGAACCATAAGGCCAAGTTATCCACACAACTAGTGTATATAGACCTTGGGCCTTATTGGTAGAAAAGGTGTAAAGGAGGTGGATCCCCCTTTTTCTTTTCTTTTCTTTTCTTTTTAATTATTTTTTCTTTTTTTCTTTTTATTTTTTAACACTCCTTTTTGCTTCTTTTTTTTTACTAAGGCAAAGCTAACATCATCTATCATCATGTATTTTTTGATGATCCTTGGTGTATGTGGAACTAAGGATTCACACCTTCCTCCCCCACACTTGGACTTTTGTGTAAAAGCCAAGTGTAGAATCAGGGCCTCCTTATGAGTGTGTTCCATCACCCAAGAGCATCATGCTAGTTTGTAGATGATGTCGCTCCATGTTCTCAAGCGCCATATGACCTATGCTCTTCTTGTCCTTAACCTGAAATGTTTAGTGACAAGAATACCCGAAGGTGCATACTAACACAAAAACATGTCCTTGCTTTTATTTGAAAAGGAAGTTTTTTAAAGATAATTCAGGGTAACTCCTGGTAGTGTTTGTTTTAGGACTAAAGCTCGTCCTTGGGAAACCTTTTAAAATGAATCCAATGTTGGTGATGTGGTTTCCCCTCCAACACCAACCTTTGTGGCCTAAAAACTCATGCCATGATACCTTGAAATGTGCAAAATTTATGGTAAACAAATTCATCTACAACAATCCTTTTAAAGATTTTATGTACAAGGGGCAAGATGGGGTTGTAGATTTTGCTATTGACTGTGGAGTCAGAAATCTTTTTGGGAGATTTTTCAAATGAGCATGGAATTGATGGGATGGTTATGAAATAACTTCCATGCTTATCTATAAATTCTTTTGATCTAGGGGGAGCATTTTCTTTCACATGTCCGTTCAAATCTCCCGCAAAATTTGGATAAGTCATGGTTATTGCAAAGATTGACATAAGCTCTCCCCTCAGATCAACAACTAAATTGTATGAGACATTGGGTGTGGACATAGAGGGAGTGTGGTTGCAAAAGTCTTCTACATGAACTGATTCTACCTCTATGTGTTGGGAGTGTTTATGATGTCTCATACATGAATTTGAGGCGTAAGATGTTGATTCAGTAGGTTCTAAGTTGTTTCTATGATCAACGTCAAGAAAAAGGCCATCCTCAAATTCAAAGGGGCATGAAAGAGGATGGGGTTCATTATCCCTAAAAGTGTGATATGTCCCCTCAATGGGAGGTTCCTCAACAACTGGATCAGGAGAAGGATTTGAATGAATTTTGAATTCGGTTGTGGGTGCCTCCTCTTGTTGGTCAGGACTTGACTCCATTGTTTCTTTTGGAAGCTCATCATATATACCAGTGTAGGGAGTGTTTTCAAGGATTTTCATTAAAATGGTCAGGCAAGGAAAATTCTGGACCGGTATTAACTAGATTTAAAAACCTAGCCTAGGCTGCTCCTAGAGTATCCTCCTCCTTTTGTTGAAAGGTAAGTAGTTCTATGCGAAGGGCGGCAACTCTGGAAATAGGGAAGAAAGCAAGACAAAATTTGTCACGAAGTTCATCCCAATTTCCATGAACACCTTGTTGACACTTCTTAAGTCACCATGCAAAACACCGGGTTGTCATCCCCAGCAGTGACACAAGAGGTGTGGTATTAAATCATGCAACTATCTTAATTATAACTGAGTATCCGCAAGCGCACAGATAAAATACCATTGTAGCATTTTATTAGGAGTGAACCCAATTATCGAATTTATTTAATCCCATGGAAAAGGACAGCTAGAGAATATTGATGTGTATACATACTTAGATAGAATCCGCATGACAAGGACATACTTATACAGGGGTAAGCCACATAAATATACATA
This sequence comes from Chrysopogon serrulatus, assembly GCA_015844335.1. NCBI lineage: Eukaryota > Viridiplantae > Streptophyta > Magnoliopsida > Poales > Poaceae > Chrysopogon > Chrysopogon serrulatus. The sequence goes on along the minus strand of JADLZL010000229.1, from coordinate 1,955,307 downwards.
TATGATAAGTGTAGGGCAATGATAAATCACTCAGAGATAGAAGTAGAAACTCTCTAATATGGCAAGGCAGAAACAGGAGATTAGTTAAGAGATTGAATTCCTATGTAGTATCAGAATTACTAAGTCTTTACATCTACTCTAGCATATAACTTTCATCTATAGCATTGATGACTCTAAAGTACTCACAAGGAACATTACTAGGGAGGTTTGTGAAAAAACACGCTTCTCCTTCGCATTCGCATTCTGCTAGTCTTATAGACAGGGGGTGGAATACAAAGGACTCAACAGGAATGTCACACCCACGATCTACCACCAAACCCAGCCTACAAGGTGCATTCGTTGGTAGAGCATATCTAAGCACCATGCTTATATAATTACTACCACTTAACCCACTCGAGTAATGAGCTAAGCGCTTTATGATCATATGAAATATCTCATCATCAATCAATACTATATCAAGCAAAAAACTAGAATAAACTAGGAGCTTAATAAACTGAAGCATAGTAATTAAGAACAAAGTCATAAATAAAGAGGGATACAAAGCTATACCAGCCTCCTGGATGACAACTCCAGAATCCTGAGCGTTGCTCAACTCTACTGAAACCTTGCTAGCTAATGCCTAACTAAAACTTGAAGTATTGGAGTTCTAATCTAATTCTCTAAAGATGGAACCCTTCGCTCTCTCTCAAGAGAGGAAATAATGAATTAGGGTTTCTGGGCTCTTCTCCTAGGGGGTTCTGCCCTCCTTTTATAGCCCTGGGCGATGATCATGAACCATCAGATCAAACCGATATTGACGGACGGCTGAGATCTCTCCTCAAAGGCAGTGGAGCAACCTGGGCGAAGTGGACCGCCAGTGGGCCCTAGGGCAGACCGACCGGTCTAGAGTGGGACCGACCGGTCCCACCCTAGGCCCACACGGCCCCTCCTTCGGTGTGGTGCCTTTTGGTGTCTTCTAGATTGTTCCTGTGTTGCCGCGGAGTCCGTTTTCTATTTCCTTGTTCCGATAAGCTCTTGTGGTTGCGTTTTTTCTGGTTTACACCTGTAGAAATGATAAACCACCAAAACTCATGGAATTTGGTTAGTGTAACCCCTATTCCTATGTTGGTGATCTCAAATGTACCCTCTCTAGTGTTTAGTTGTCCTATAGAATTGGTAATTAACAGCCATCAACAACTCCCCAAGCTCAACCTTTGCTAGTCCCTTAGCAAACCACTCTGTTAAATGGATCAGGAGTTGCTGCAATATCAAACTTCTCAAAAGCACACATGCTTTCAGATAAAAATTCTCCTTCAGACTTAGAGTGAACCATTCTGACTTTCGCACTTACCCATATTACCTTTAACCATGGGAATTAACATCCTTTTCTTTTGGTCATGAGCAGTTGAAAGACAGAAAGATCAAGTCAAGCACTATGTCTCAAGCTCTTTTGGTCAACCAAGTCCCTGGAGTTTTTATGGATCTTTAAGATAAAGCTCAGAGTTTTATTGTATGACACTCTCAAATCTCTCAGGTATGTGGTATTTTTGGAATTCCTCACCAAGGCAATGAAGCTTGTGTCTTTTTCTCAACCTACATCTAAGGCTTATGTGGAGCTCATAGGTGTGGAGACAGCATGAATAAGCGTACTTGCACTGCATGTTTTGTGAAGTCAAACAAGGGATCTAAGGAGAAACAAGTCATACAATCAAATCAAGATGTGCATGTGTGTGGAAAATGATGGATATATGGTGGTGGTGAAGAGGTAGTGAACCTAATTCTACCATGCTCAAATGGACTCTCTCTTTTAAAACATTGAAACCTTGCCAGGGATGCGAGCTATCTTTTTTCTTTTTCTTTTTAGACATCTATTTTTCTTTCTTGGACACTTGTCCATTCTTTCTCAATTCTCATTTTTCTATTTCCTTTTGCATAGCTCACTCCTTTGGCACAAAATAATTTGGAGAGATGACAAAAAACTCTAGAGCATATCTTTTGGTGGATGGATATTTTTAGTGTCTGCCCCCAGTGTAGGAGTAGAACATTTTTGGATGGATGGAATGGTATGTTTTTGCACCTACTCCAAGGTAGAGTAGTGCATATGAGGTGGAGTGTGTGGATCTTGATTTTAAAAGCATGACAGGTTTCTCACAAGGGTCACCAAGGTTGACAACACTCAATGCAATGATAAGCAGCAATTGTGTGGAAGCTTCCTAGCCTATACATGCAATATGGCTCTGGTGGGAATTAAGCTTGTCATACAAGAAACTCATCATGTGTCTTTTCAGGTTTTCAAAATTAAGTCTCTAGAATTTCAGCATCACATTGGAACAAGATAAATAGCAGCTCTAACCGTCTCAAATCATGTCCGTCAACTATCTAGACTTAAGATTAGGAACATGCTACCCACGGGTCTTAGATTCACAGTAAGTATTCAAGTCAAATCAGTTGTGTCTGAAACCTTAGGAGAACTCTTTGACTATAAGCTAGGCACTCAAAAGAATTTAATAGAGCAACTATTAATCATTTCCATGTTAACAGATTTTTCTCCAAGTTCTTTTTATTCAAACTAAAATTTAAGCAAGCCTATAAACACACTCTTTTTATTTGGTTTTTATAGTTTTTATTTTAAGTAAACTAACGAGCAAACTGAGAATCAAACTAATTAGACAAAGACAACTTACCTCGAGATCCCCCAAGCTAGATGTTGCAGTAGTCAATCAGTGTCGCGGTGGTGGCCTTGCACCCATGTGCTGGAAGAGGTAGTCCTAGTTCTGCATCTGCTACTGGTGGTACTGGTCATGTAGGTGTAACTGTCCAAGGATGGAGGTGTTTTGCGCGGTAAGGGTGGCTGTTTGCTCTTTAATGTTGTGGAGCCTCCGATCATTCCTTTGATGTAGCATTTGTTGGTCGTGGTAGCCCATCCCTACGTCTGATGCACGACCTCACTGGTACCCTCCAGAAGACACTTCCTGTGAATCAACAGATATTCTTCCTTGATAATCATTAAAATTACCTGATAGCCATTCCGCCGTCTCTTTCCAGAGGACTTCAGCCTGTGGCGATGGTTGGGCATGCTGGCCCCAACTGTCTTATGAAGGTTGTCCTCTGTGAGAAGACTCTGCTTCTCTAAAGTTGATGTAGCTGGTGTATGCTGGTCCTTGTGGCGTTGGGTCAGCACCATAGTAGTGAGTGGGCTGCATGTTGGTGAAACGTGCTGATGTGCTTCGTATGGGTGCTGCTGCTGTTACCTGCACATTGACAAGAAGAGAACTGGTGGTGTACAAGTTGAGCTCCGGGTTAGGTAACTAGATCTGCCTGTTATTGATCTTCATTACCACAACATTTCCTGTCTTCACCAAGGTCTGACCTTGGCAAAAGTAGTCGTATGATATACGACCTCGTCCTCCTCCAATGTACGGTACAAGCGAATTTTGCCACAACTCGAGATAGCTAGCACTCTGAGTCACAAGAGAGGTGCACTCGATATCATAGCTGAATCAAAAAACCTCTAACCACTGTCTCATCATCATCATAACAGGGGCAACTTTCCTACTCTTCACTATGGCGTAAAGCAACTTGAGCTCATCTATCCTCACTGTGCTAGTGTCATTTCATGGAAAGAGAGTAAATGTCAACCACCTATGCATGAACCTTAATGTGGGTAATTGGATGCTACTAGTTTTGGCATGTGTGGGTGAGTTTTGGCCGGTTATGTCTCTCTAAAACTGCTATCTCACAAAATCAGGAATGGCGGCATCAACATCTAGTGTGCACTGTTGACGGTCGTTAACGTCAACTTTTACTAGCACTTTAAACCTGAAGGAGAACATGAAAACATACTAGTCTAGGTTTTTAACTGACAATTTCTATGAGTTTTGTATATTTTGTATTTTCCAGGGTGATTTTTAAAAAAGCTAAAAAAGAGTGATTCTAGTGCATAATTATCACGAAATGATCCAGGTCGGAACTACATCATCATCGGACTCAGGAAGGGTCCAGAAGACACCCAAAATAGCGGGGCCCGCAGAGGAGCCCAGGTGAGGCCGGCCGGCCCCACCCTGGGGCCGGTCGGTGCCCTAGGTCATCCGCTGGCCGCCGCCTTCTGGAGTCTTTCTACCACGCTTCCTTGAAAGCCAAGCAGAGCATCCCTACATTGATTTTAGGTCGGTTTGATCCGACGGTGCACATGAGATGAAGACACGGATCGCTGACGTGGCGGTTCCTTGCCCCCTACTCCACCTCGACCTATATAATGACGCACGAAGGCCCCTCCTAGAGGCATTCTACACCCCGGTGCTTCATATTCTCTACATAATTAGGGTTATGGTCCCTCTAGTTGATCTAGTTCTAGTTCATCTAGATCTAGTTCATCTTGATGTAGCAATTAGGAGAGACTAGTTCTTCTAGATCTAGTCTTATTTAGAGATCAGAGAGATTCAGTAGAGGAGTAGAGATTCTAGAGGAGTTCCGGCATATCGGCGCTTCTTCGTGGCTGTATTCTTCTGGATTCAGCTCCCTCGTCCGGAGCTACATTCTGAGGTACTTTTGTATTTACCATTCTGATTTAAGTAAGCAACTTGTTCTTATTCGTTCTTTGGTTCACATCTCATCTTGAGTGCTTTGATCTTGGTAATTTCTTGATTGGGTATTTCGTAGTGTAGGCGTGGTGCCTAGGCTAGGTTTACTTGTGAATGTTTCCTGATTAGCAGGATAGTGGTAGCTCGTGTAGGTGACTTTATAGCTATGTTGAATCCTCTGTAGTCCACTTCCCGTTGATAGGACTGATAGGCTTATAGGTGCTCGATAGGAGATTACTCTATTTCTTCTCCTATTCGGGATTACTTATCCGATAAGACGATATTATACAAAGTTTACCGAAGTCAGAACTAGAGTACATTAGCTATTCCCTTTTTCTTGATATGATCTAGCCTAATTGTAGGGTTAAGTCTATAGACATTGTCATCATCACAACTGTTCCCTATGGATACGATATTTAAAACCTCCGGGTAAAATATGACACCGGTATGATATCTCGTAAACTGCGGATAATCCTACTTAAAACTTATTTAATGGAGTGCGCTTAAAAATACCAACAAGTATTTTTGGCGCCGTTCTTAGGGAAACGGTTTGCTGATTTTGACTTAGTGTAGCTTAATCTTGTATTATACTTTTATCTTTTCTTATTTTATCCCAGTCTCTTCATTATTTTTGTGTTCATCCTTATGGATGCCTTCAATCCTATTTTATCCCATTCTCTTCATTATTTTTGTGTTCATCCTTATGGATGTCTTTAATTTTATTTCTATCTATCTTTATGACATGCGCAAAAGCTTTGGTCCACCAAAATCTATAGAACCTATCATAACACCTGGCCATGAGCTGCGCCCATGTTTAATCAATATGATTCGGGATAACTCATCACCCGAACTAGATACAGAAGTCTTGGTAGCTAAAACACAATCATTTTATTTCTAAGATTTAGCTATCAATTCTAAACCTTTAAAATTCCACTTTGATGATTTAGACTTTCAGTTAGCTAAGATGCTCGTAAATCAATACACATTAGATCTTCTCAAAAGAGCATCTTGGAAAAAGTGTCGTCAACTTCCTTTTCCTTCTGAAAGACATTGGAAAGAGTTCAAGGATGGCATGTCAAGTGATGCCATAGAAGGAGAGCAAAGCCACTTAGGAATAAATTCTATCTTCTCCCCTTCTATGCCCACATTAAATGTCTTTGAACCCATCTCTAAACCCATCCTTGACCCCAATGAATCTTTTTATGCTCTTTCTACTAAATTTCATAATGACCCTAGAAATCCATCAAGACATCTTAAGAATAAGAGTCATGAAGATTATAGGAATATCCAAGAAGAGCAACGACAATGGCAGAACTGCGTAGAACATACTAGACATACATATGCCATTGTGAAAGAATGGATGGAAGAGGACGAAGCTTTAGCATTAGTATCTAAACTTGGTTTAAATTCAAATGGTGAGCTTAAATCAATTTCTTTAAAAAACAGAACTCACCCAAGTTTAGAGAAAGCTTTAGAAGAGACCAACCTTGGAGACATCAATTCATGGGAAATCCTAGAAAATAAAACATCCAATAAATATCATAGGTGTGAAATAATAGATAAAAAACTTGTTGCCCATAGACAACCATGAAGAGACACCCTTGGTGTTTGAAAAGAGAGATTATATCGATGAGCATGAGAATTATCTCATTAACACTTTATCAAATCCATGCTTATATGAGAAATCTCCTGGATCTTTTGGTCTCTCTAACATTACCACACACGAGATTTTCAACCCCCCTACTCTACCTATTCATAAAATCATTAAGTGGGTGTTTGTAGATGCATATGTTTATCATAAATATTATAGATCTCGTTGTAATCTGGATATAGGTGCACAAAGGTAGTGTTCTAAAGGAACCCACCTCACCAACTCAAAGTACAATAATAAAAAGGTTTTTTAAGAACAACTTTGTGTCCCAAAATAACCACTCTAAAAAAATGAATTAGAGCTTGCACCTTATGCTGTAATACCTTTATGAATTGAGCATAGAGTTATAATTCTCAAAATATTTCCTTGGGTATTTTTGTCACTAACCATTTCAGATTTGAAGTAAGAAAATAACTAATGGCAGCACCAGGTATGTTAAAACAACCATCATGCAACTTTGAATTACATCCACTCAAGTTTACATTTACTTTGTAAAATTCCAGCTTGGGGGAATGGCCTTATTTTAGAAAATTCTATGTTGCTACTATTGGTTGTCTCTACCTTTATTCAATTTATCAATCATACTCTTTCATCTCTGTTTGAATAACATTCGATAAACTTTCATGCTACCTTTGTTTGCTATAGTATGCTTAAGGTTTGGAGAAAGTTCATACATCTTTTGAATTAGGCATGGTGCTTAGTTTAAATTGTATTGATTTTACTTTCAAAGGCTTTTTGAATTAAGCGTGGTGCTTAGGTTAGAATGCCTTCCTAAGTCAAATTAGACATGGTGTCTAGGTTGATTTTTGAATTGATAATATACTGTAGTAGACATTAGATATTTTGTGGACTAACCCCTACAGAAAAACTTTCAATTTAACTTGGGTAAGTCATGAGATAAATTCAAATCAGAGATGAGATAGGGTATTACAATGTTTATGACTGAACAGCACAATCTTATGAACGAGCTGACATGCTACGTGAACAATTTGGTCACCCGCACTAAGCAGATTGAGCAACACCCTCCACCTGCTGAAGATGAGGATGGTTTTGATGATGAAGATGCGGATGCTGACGTTGATGCAGATAATCGTTGCCGCTACAACTTCAATCATCGTGGTATGGGAGGTAATCATGGTAATAATGATCCTTTTGCTAAAATTAAATTTAGCATACCTCCTTTTGCTAGTAATGTTGATCCTGAGGCATACTTAGATTGGGAACTTGCTGTTCAACAAAAATTTAATTCACATAATGTTCCTGCTGAGTATAGAGTTAGACTTGCTACTAGTGAGTTTACTAATTTTGCTTTGTTTTGGTGGAGTGATCTTTGCATTGCTAATAATGCTGCTGCTGTGCCTCAAACTTGGAATGCTTTAAAGCAACATATGAAACCTCATTTTGTTCCTCCTTATTACCAACGTGATTTACGTTTGAAACTGCAAACTTTAAAACAAGGTGATAAAAGGAGTAGAAGCTTACTATCATGATATATAGAACATTCTTGATTACAAAGAATGCACAATTTTCCCCAATTGTATTATCTTGCTATTAAGGCAGAACAAGAAGTATAGGGACGCAAACAACACCAGCCTTTCAGGTCTAACAATGGGATGAATTTTCAGCAGCGTTTCGAGCCAGAGTCGCCCAAGATTTCTATTGCACCACAGCCATCTTCTAGGGTAAGTAAATTGTCTACTATGCAGTCTCCTCCGCTACAGAAAGGTGCCACTCTGGGTGCTTCTACTAGCTCCTCTTTGCTGAGCTCTAAAATCATTTGCCACCGATGCAAAGGCATGGGACATGTCATGAAGGAGTGCCCCAGTCGTCGCGCTTTCATTGCTATCAAGGATGGATATGTAAGTGCTAGTGATGTTGAAGATGATTAAGCCCTTGCTGCTAACATTGATGCAGAATACACCGAGGATGATCAAGATAAGGACACCATCGCTATTGTGTAACACCCTAGAAGAAAAACCATAAATTCTTCTAGAGGGTTACCACACTTCAATACTAAAACAAAGTACGCGGAAGCAACAATATAAAAAGGTAGAGAAGGCACAAAGGTAGAGAAAATAGTTGGATCAACCTAACGCTCGGTCATAATGGAGGCCAACCCATTCGTCATTCAACTATTTCCTTTGAATATAAATAGTTGGATCAACCTAACGCTCCGTCAACCTCACTTAGCAAAGCAGAGTAGGCAGTGTGGAGGCCCTCCACTCAACCCATCTGCTAAGCCAAAGAATACTCTATAGGATTCCAATCTTATTCTTGGCTCTACATATAAAACTTACAACCATAATCAAAAGATAGCTAACACAGGCAGGACCATAGCCACAAAAGGTTATGCCATAGATGAACATAACCACACATATTTACAAAGCAAAATGAGTAAATAGAGCATTTAAGAAAAACCCAACTCCCCTCCTATAAGAACCTATAATGTAGGCTCTAATTACCAACTGTAATACCCTAGAAGAAGCACCACAAATTCTTCTAGAGGGTTACCACACTTCAATACTAAAATAAAGTACATGGAAGCAACAATACAAAAATTAATGATAAAGATTCTTTATTGATCACCAGACTAATATAATCTAAACCAATCAAATCATAATCCAACATGATACATAGCAAACAACCAACTAGTCCATGATTAACAAAATATTATTGTTATAAAACATGTGTCCCATGACATGCATAGCTCATAAGTGATGTGCTCATGTGTCGCTACTCCCATCCCCAAGCATGCATCTTCCAAGCTCATACACCTGAGTAGAAAATCAACGTGTGAGGTTTATGGAAAACCTTAGCAAGCAAACTGTCTTAACTGAGTTATTTAAATTACAATTCAATTAGACATCAAATTTAAATAGCATGATAACAGATACATCAATATAGTAGATACACCAATAGCTTCTTAGAAATATAAATACATTTAAAATGCAAATGTGAACGATGCAGTGCAATGCAATGCAAATGATGCAATATAAATGTATGACTTCACGTCTACCCATACGTCCTAAGAAGAGAGAGTGAGGGCTGCAACCACATTGCTCATCAATGTGCGTTGCTGTACTAGTACTTAGCGCATCAATTTGGCTACAGTTTCTTCCACATGCATACCAATGGAGAGAGTGCAAGTGCAAAGGTTGCAATGCAAGAAACTTCAAGTACATCATAGTCCAACAATAGATTCAGTAGATAACATTTCATGTATCTCAAAGTACAATAAATAACTTCCAATTTCAGATTATATTGGTAGTGTGAGATACTCATAATTTAGTGGAGACAATTCAAACAATAAAGTTAAAGCATGTGGATCACAACGCCACGTTTGCTTGCCTTCACTGAAGATCAAAAGTGAGAACTAAGCATGATTCGAAGGTGCACCACCTGATTACAAGCAAATCTCTGTACAACCACCGTCATACTAACAAAACAAATCACAAATTGCACACCAAAACAACAAAACCCACCATTCAATTATCTATCGTATTGTTACAAACTATGACAGCAGCACTGTTCCTTCTCTTTTTCATTGACACTACTCAAAGCATTCAAAAATTCTTAAAATCTACCAGATGGTAGAACAATCTATTGCCTACAAGTTTGGTATTATACAATTTGGTATAAGAAGTCCACAAAATAGCGCAAAAATCTAATTTAGGTAACTGAACTTTTCTCATTAGTCAAAACAGGACAAGAACCTTATTAAATTGATAACTAAAGATTTACTTATCCAAAAAACATGATATAAGACAATATGGAAAGCTTATAAAATACCACAAGTTCTAATTCTTCCATTATGATGGAGAAAAACTGAATAGAAATAAAACTGTTCTGATTCTCGTCACTGAAAAATAGCCCAATATAAATTACCATATCTCCTAAAATACAGAGGCTATAAGGGTGATATTGGTGCCAAAAGAAAGGTATTGATGTCCTCTAAAACTTTGTCCATAGTATCAAAATTTATTAAGGCCACTACGATGTCCAATAACAGCGATAAACAAACACTGCTCAGTCTGATAGCATTTTCAGAACATGGATGAAAATTAATTTCGAGAATTTTAGGAATCACTCTAACTAAACACCATATAATCTAATGATTCAATCCATAAAACTTGATCTAAGAAAGTGAAACATAGTTTGGCACCTTACCTAGGTCAACCACAGTGGGCACAACGACACGATCCCGACGATTCACTCCTTCCTTCCTTCCCCTTCTCTACCTCACGGCGATCTATGCCGCTATGACCATCTCATCTACCCAATCTACGATGAATCATGGTATACCCATCAAGAACAGCAAGGGATGAAGAACAAGAGCAAAACAAGAGGAAGAGATACCAACAAGCATTTTTGGCGCTGTTGCCGTGGAAGGTAGCTAGGCAATTAAGAACATTGATAGACTTATACTTAATTATGTGATCAAGATAACCATTAACCCCTGCTCAAGAAGGATTACCCTTGTTTGTCTACTTTAATATCTTATGCAGGGTAATAAACGACCGGTTTATGACCTTCCGGCATGCCCCCACAAAATAAGAAGAAACATAACAAATCCAATGTTAGAGAAAGAGGTCGACGTCACAAGACTTTAATTCATATCTCAAGTGACGGGAACAAAAGATGTTGCATCACTCATAAATTCCAGTATGTGAGTCATGGTAAGTATGATGAAATAAAGGTGAGAAAGTCTTGCTCATGGACTTTAAATTTGGTGAGTAGTTATCTTCTGCATTCCACTACATGTTTACTTTTTACAATCCAAACATCCATCTCATTTAGTTTAAAGTTTTTCATTCATAACATATTTAGTTCCATTCATATATCCATCCCAACTTGCATTCTTATAAATAATAAAAAAATCACTATAATCATGCTTTTTCATCTCTACTTGAATAAACTTCTACAGTACTTTGATGCTACTTGTATTTGCTATAGTATGCTTAGGTTTAGAGGTAACTTCATACACCTTTGAATTGAGCATTGACTATTTTCCTTAGTTAAAATAGACATGGTGTCTAGTTTAATTTTTGAATCATAAGGTGATTTGATCTTACTTCTAAAAGGTTTTTAAATTAAGCAAGGTGCTTAGGTTAAAATCCTTTCCTGAATCAAATTGGACATGAGTCTATGTTGATTCTTGAGCTGATAGTACACTTTAGTAGATACTAGTTATTTTGTCAGACTAACCCCATAGGAGAATTCTCAAATTCAATCTGGGTAAGTCAAGAAAAGAATTCACATATGAGATGAATCAAGTCAGATGATAACTTTGCACAAGAAGTCCCCGTTATGAGTATTAATATTTATTTATCTTTTGTTACAAGTTATCTTTGTCTTGAACCATGCTAGATTGCAACAACAACATAAAACACGATAGACACAAAACCCATATTTCAATCTTGCTATTCCCTTGGGTATGTGTCCATTAACATTTTGCAGAAAAGAACAACCCTAATCTATTGGAGAAGAAATTTTTAGTTACATTGAATGGTCAAAAGGCGAAGAAGATAAAAAGAAAGCCTTGCCCAACAAGACCATAAGCTCTCACCAATAGATGAATCTGAACCCTCCTCTTCCAAGTAAGTATTGTCACCACTTACTTAGAAGGATAAAGACATAAGGTAAGTTTGTCCAAGCCTCATGCAACATGTAACTACAATTAACACCTCATACCATGTTGCTAATTTGTCTTGGTTATTTCTACCCTATGCTATGCTCAAATATAACTTGCTAAAAGAAATATATATATATATATATATAAAATATATATATATAATAAAATGCTCCTATGATTCACCATACATATTCTTAGTTCTATTTGAATAAATACCTTTAGTCTTGTAAACTTCCTTATTCTATTATAAGTATGCTTTAGAATATTACTTAAACATTATGAAAATCAAGCATACTTATATAAGAATTTAGTTGTACATATAGACTAACCCCTCCTATATAAAAAATATTTAAATCATATTGGGAGACTATTTATAGAATCAATTCAAGGTTAAGGGTATGCTTCAAAATAATATCCTCACTTTAACCTTGATGGACTAATTTTGAGTCACTAAAAACACAAGCTATAAATTAATCTTTAACTCTTAGGCAAACACTATCCGTACTTTGATAAATACTATATTCCTTCAGGTATGTGTTGTCCACTAACCCCTTGCAGAGAAGACATAATGAGAGAAGTAGGAGGTCTAAAGAGTGAGAAAGGAGTACAACATACGATATAAGATGCTAATGAATAATCCATGATACAAGAAAAAAGAAGACCATTGAACTTTATTCACCCTTCATCATGCTCTAATAATGGAGGTAACATCTTAAGATAAGTGGTCATTAATTTCCTCTTGATCTTGGTATGTAATAAATAAAAATACAACCATGTTACAACTTAAATTAATCAACCTAAGTAAAATCAACATGATTTGTTCTCTAAATTTATTCATAGCACCATTCTCTTAATTTTAGTCTTAACCAAGTAAGCTATAAATACTTTATCTATTATTATTGATACATTATAAAGATGAACAGTCTTTCTAGTGGTTAAGTAGCTTTACTCTTTATCTCACAAATTTAAATATCATATTTATACTTCTAGTCCTCTCACCCATGATAGGAATGAACAATATGAATAATATCAATCTTATTGTGCCCAAGCTTAGAGGATGAATAAATTTCTAGTTCTGTTGGTGTTTTTCCACCAGCAGAGCCCATGCACTTGATCTCTACCTTGTCTTTATGGGTAGAACACACTTCAATTAAAGTGTGGGGAGACAATCCCCCGAATTCTCCAAGTGAAAGTTCTCAACTATAATAATGATGCACATAAGATTGACTTTGAGATGCCTACAAAAGAAAGATAGAAGGTGGCACCACCATTTAGAGCCACTAGTAGAGGCACCACCTCAATCTTTACCCTCAAGAGCAACTTGAAGTACTCAATGAACCACTGCAAGGAGAAGTCTAGTTTGAAGGACTAAAAACATCGAACCCTCGCCGTAAGGTAACATCGGTAGTTATCTATATCTATTTTCTTGCATCGTATGATTTATTTTCTCTTTAGTACATTAACTCATATATTAGCAATGCATAGAAATAACAAAAATAAATAGTCTTGCATTCGGCTATATTCATGCACCTTAAAAACAGTAAGCCCCATGTGAAACCCTCGTAGTGTAAAAGCTGTAGGAGTTCTCACTGTGGTGGCCTATAGAATAAATATATCATGCATTTGTACTTTCTGCATGTAAATCTATAAAATCTAAAAAAATATTAATTGAGCATCCTGCTGCAATACTGCTATCATAAAAATTTGAAACCATCACAACAGCCAATCCTCTAAAAACGACTAATCATTAATATTTTATCCTAATACCGTTCCACGAGTTTTGGTGTTTTGTGATAGCTTTCTGTAGGATGACTCCAAGAGCCAGCTCACCTAGGAATCTTCGTCTTCATCACTTGAAGTACACTTTTCTGACATGCAGCTAACCCCTATGTGAAGGAAGTAACTTCTTGAGTGATGATATTGAAGTATTCCAGGGAACACTTGCTCTTATAAGCATGAGCTCCTCTGAGAGAACCACTTAGCTTCAATGATCAACCATAAGCAAACATATAGCTTGGGGGAGAGCATCCCCTATTTATCAACACGGTTAGAAGGGTGGGAGAAAAGAGAGAAGCAAAAGAGACAGAAACGAGATGGAAGGAGGCACGTGCGGCATCACCACGAAGTGTAGAGTTGACTAAGGTTACCTCAGACGACGAACCCACTGAGTAAGTGTTCTCCTCTATTTAAGTCCTGTCGGTAGACTTTAAATTCTATACCCTAGCCATAAGGTTAAAATGGTAGTTATCTCAATGCATTTGCAATTTATTTAGTAGCATAATTTTGTTTACACACTAAAAGATATAAAAAAATAAAAATATTTACTGCATTACTCATGGCATCACAAAGCCCCATGTGGATACCCTATGGTATTTTCTAAAGGAACATCCACTGTGGTGGCATAAAATAAAAAAAAATATATATATAGCATTCATATTTAAATTCCTGCATCATAAATAGAAAATTCAAAAATAAAAGAAAAGTGAAATCCTATGTAAATTAGACAATATTAAGGCTAGCCCATAAAGGTGATCAATTACTCTTTGGCTGACCGCTAACCCATTAACAAATTTGAGCCTCGAGTTTTGGTTTCTCTTTGTGGAGAGTATTTATGCAGGAATAACATCATAGCAAAAGAGAGTCTATCAGTGGCACCCACCAGGTCCACTACTGGTTAGCTCACTCTAAAGGATATCTACACCAAGTATTGCAACCATCCAGCTTAGGGAGGAGCATCCCCTAGTTATCAGGTGACTACACCTAAGCGATTTTTGAGTCTACTTTATATAGTCATAAAATACCAAAAATATGTGGACACATGAAGGTCCACACCTGTTGAGTATTTTATGAGTCTTTGGTTAAATAAAATCTAAAAACCAATAAGAAGAAGTCTTAGTTAGTATTAATTATATTAGAGTGTGTTTAGAGTCAGTCTATGCTAGAGTTAATTAAAAACCGATGAAGATTAAAATTTTGTCTTGGAAATGATAAATAGTTGCTCTGTTATAATGCTTACTAAGTACCTACTTGCCAAACTTAAAATCTTCCTAGTTCTAAGCATTGATGTTTTAATTGGAGAATTTATTCTAAACCTTAATTATGGAGGCATAAGATTGCGCTAAGTTTAGGTAGTTGATTGATACGATTCATAAAGGTTGAGCTGCTATTTGTCTTATTCCTGGCATTGCTAAGTTTTGAAGGTTTATTTTGAAAATCTAAAAAAATTACATGATGAGCTCTTGTATGACAAATGTGAATTCCTACCAAAGCCAAAAATTAATATCCTAGAGGATAGGAAAACCTTCTCACATTTAAGCTACCTGCATTGCATTGAGTTCAGTCAACCTGTGTTGTATACCTTATGAGAGTCTTGTCATGCTTTTAAAACCAAGAAACACTTGTACACTCCAGTCCACATATGCATTATTCCGACTTTAGGAGTAATCGTAATCATTCACCATATTTCCATACATGTTCATCATAAAATGTTCATCTCCTACACTGGGAGAGGACACAAAAATATACAATCACCCTATAGGATAACCCCTGTCTTTAATGCTCTAAGTCCTAATTATATCTCTCGATTAATTTATTGTATTCAAAGGATGCATGTGGCTATGCAAAAAGAAAGAAAAAAAGAAGAGAAAGAGAAAGAAAGAAAAGGGGAGTAAAATATGGACAAATGTCCCAGCAATTAAAACAATGGGTACTAGATGCCCGCCTCCCTAAGTAAAAAGAAATAATAAAGATAGCCCATGTCTTTCCTGAGAAAAGTTTTAAAAGAGAGTCATTCCCAAAAGAGCAAAAGTAGAAATAGGAGTTAGCCATAAATAACACATATGCACCTATCCACCATATTCCATACACATGCACATCTTAGTTTGATTGTATGCCTTGATTCTCTGTGGATCCATTAGTTGACTTTACAATACATGTTTTATAAGTATGCCTATCCTTGTTAATGCCACTCCTATAAGCTCCACTATATATACCCTTAGCTATAGGAGGCATAACAACATTAATGCCTTAAGAGAGAACCACAAATACCACATACATTGAGAGATTTGAGGGTGTCATACAATTAAGCTCTGAGTTTTATTCTGAAAACTTATTAAAAACTCCAGATTGTTAGTATTGCAAAGAATTTGAAACATAGCACTTAGCCTAATTGTGCTCAAGACTTATGCAAAAGCTGTGAAGCCCCATATTAGAGGTGAAAAGAGTAAGTTTAAAGATTAGAGCATACATTGTTTGATCCGGTGGAAATTTTTTTGAAAGCATGTGTACCGGAAAGTATAATGATATTGTAGCAACTCCTGATCCAAATATAATATCAGCTAGGCTTAGTTTATTTGCCAAGGGACTGGCAGAAGGTAAGCTTGTGGATATTGTTGACACTCGTTAGCGTCAACTTTTACTAGGGCTTTTCACCCGAAGGAAAATAAGAAAACACACTAGTCTAGGGTTTTATCTGACAATTTCTATGAGTTTTGCATATTCTGTATTTTCCAGGGTGATTTTTAGAAAAGCTGAAAAAGAGGGATTCTAGTGCATATTTAGCACGAAAACTTATCCGCCACAGAAATGTCACGATTGGGCTCAGGAACCATCTAGAAGACACCCGAAGCAACGGGGCCCGTGGAGGAGAAAAAGTGCGGCCGGCCGGCCCCACCTTGGGGCCGCCCAGCGCCCCCCTGCTAGGGTTTCGGCCCCCTTCTGGAAGCTTCCTCCACCGCCTACGAGGAGTCATCTTGACCCTTGGTTACGTCGGTTTGATCCTGCGGCGCACGTCGATCCCACCGGGCTATAAATAAAGGGGTAGACCCCAACTTTCTAAAGGCGGTGGCGTGCGGGATTTTGGTTTGTGTGTCATTTTGCATAGAGGCCTCCTCATTCTACACACCTCTACACTTGAGCTCCCATTCTCCATATTCTCAGTAGTAGTGTCCCTCTAGGTGGATCTTGTAACACCCCGGTCCAGTGCTTAATAGGAGTAATATGATACTCTCTTTTCCGGAAGCTCATCTCGAAAGAACTCCAGGGTTAAGCGTGCTTGGCCTGGAGCAATTTCAGGATGGGTGACCGACCGGGAATTCGTTTCCGGGTGCGCATGAGTAAGGACAAAGTGCGCAGAAAAGACAGTGTTGGTCCGTGAGGGTAGTATTGGTCCTATTAAAGCCGCCGATGTAAAGCGGGCCCGGCCTCGAGGAGGCGGGGCGTTACAAATGGTATCGAGCCGACTCTCGCGGTTTTTCACGCGGGCGTGTGTGTCGCAGATTCTTGCAGGCATGGTGCGCATGGCTGGTGTGGATCCGTCATGGTCACACAAGATGGCACATGCGCCGGCACCGACACACCTGACGTGGCCAAGGGAGGAGGTTCCTGGCCTGGGGGTGATCGACGAGGACGTCGATCCCTTAAAGGGGTGAGGATGTAACACCCCGGTCCAGTGCTTAATAGGATTAATATGATACTCATACCAATAAGTTGCAACTTCTTTTCCAGAAGCTCATCTCGAAAGAACTCTAGGGTTAATAGTGCTTGGCCTGGAGCAATTTCAGGATGGGTGACCGACCGGGAATTCGTTCCCGGGTGCTCATGAGTGAGGACAAAGTGCGCAGAAAAGACTGGTGTTGGTCTGTGAGGGTGGTATTGGTCCTATTAAAGCTGTCAGATGTAAGCGGGCCCGGCCTCGAGGAGGCGGAACGCTACAGATCTCACCTAGTTGTAGTATAGAAAAGAGGGAAGAGAGGTGAGGGAAGAGAGTGGAGGAGAAATCCGAAGCTGTCGGCTTCCTCCTCGTCTTATACTCGGTGACCCGAGTAGGAGCGTAGGGGGGTCAGAGGTGTTGGCCCCTCCTCGACTTTTATACCTCTATGAAGATGACTCGTCTGAGGTCTATCTAGGTTCTTCTTTCGGTAATTTCCAAGTTTTCTATTTGATTAAATTCAGTTCTTGCTTTACTTTGCTTACGGGATCTCCACTCTACCGAGTGCTTTAGTCTAATTAAGATATCGAACTAGAGTAGTAGCCCTTAGCGTAGACGTGGTGTCTAGGCAAGCGAGTTACCTGAGTTTGTGCCCAACCCCACGGATAGTTGTGGTAGCTCTAGGGTTGACAGCTCTGACCAGGCATTTGTAATCCACCACATTCGGGTTGTTGTTTCCGTAGAGCTTTTGGTAGCCTTCCCCTGACTACCGCTTCCTAGTCTCTTCGAGAGTCGGAAAGGTACTGCTACTCCAAAGTAAGTGAAGTTTAGTGAGCCTAAATCTTGGTCATCTAGCTTATCTTAGAAGAACCTTAGGAAACCCCTCTCTACCCACCAAAAAGAGTTATTCCTTGGACGACCTTGATCCTTTCTAGTACACTTCCGTTTCCTGTGGAAAATATGATACCTAGGAATACTCTTGGTGAAAGCTACAGCAGTATCCGTGTGCTTGTGTATTTATCTGTTTGCGTTAACAAATACCAATAAGCTTTCTGGCGTCATTGCTGGGGAATGGTAGCTAATCTAGAATCGAACCAAGTCCTCTATGTATCCTTTTTCTTTTTACAACAATCATATGCACCATACTACCATCACCATCCCTACCACATGGATTCCACTCCTATCATTAAATTCTTGGTTCCAAAGGGTGATTCATTGGAACCTACACCATCATCACATCCAATTCTTACAAATGGCTATGAAATTCGCTCCGCTTTCATAGCTATGGTTCGTGTGCAATCCTTCTTTGGGCAGCAAGACGAAAATCCTTATACCCACCTTTGAGAATTTGAGCACTTGTGTTCTTGCCTAATTTTATCTGGCATGACACAAGAGACCATTAAATAAAAATTGTTTCCATTCTCCCTTTTGGGAAGAGCAAAACAATGGTATGCTCATACCGTAGGAGGTGTGTTGACGGCTGTTAATTACCAATTCTATGGGACAACTAAACACCAGAGAGGGTACATTTGAGATCACCAACGTAGGAATAGGGGTTACACTAACCAAATTCCATGAGTTTTGGTGGTTTATCATTTCTGCAGGTGTAAACCGGAAAAGGCGCAAGCACAAGAGCTTATCGGAACAAGAAAATGGAAAACTGACTCCGCGGCAACACAGGAACAATCTAGAAGACACCAAAAGGCATCACACCGAAGGAGGGGCCGAGTGGGCCTAGGGTGGGACCGGCTAGTCCCACTCCAGACCGGTCGGTCTGCCCTAGGGCCCACTGGCGGCCCACTTCGCCTAGGTTGCTCCAACGCCTTTGAGGAGAGATCTCAGCCATCCGTCAATGTCGGTTTGATCTGGTGGTTCATGATCTTCGCCTAGGGCTATAAAAGGAGGGCAGAACCCCCCTAGAAGGAGAGCCTAGAAACCCTAATTCATTATTTTCTCGAGAGAGAGAGAGAGCGAAGGGTTCCATCCTCAGAGAATTAGATTAGAACTCCAATACTTCAAGTTCTAGTTAGGCATTAGCTAGCAAGGTTTCAGTAGAGTTGAGCTATGCTCAGGATTCTGGAGTCGTCATCTAGGAGGCTGGTATAGCTTTGTATCCCTCTTTATTTATGACTTTGTTCTTAATTACCATGTTTCAGTTTATTAAGTTCCTAGTTTATTCTAGTGTTTTGCTTGATATAGTATTGATTGATGATGAGATATTTCATATGATCGTAAAGCGCTTAGCTCATTACTCGAGTGGGTTAAGTGGTAGTAATTATATAAGCATGGTGCTTAGATATGCTCTACCTACGAATGCATTCTATAGGCTGGGTTTGGTGGTAGATCGCGGGTGTGACATTCCTGTTCAGTCCTTTATATTCCAACCCCCCGTCTATAAGACTAGCAGAACGTGATTGCGAAGGAGGAGCATGTTTTGTTCACAAACCTCCCTAGTAATGTTCCTTGTGAGTACTTTAGAGTCATCAATGCTATAGATGAAAGTAGATGCAAAGACTTAGTAATTCTAATACTACATAGGAATTCAATCTCTTAACTAATCTCTTGTTTCTGCCTTGCTACATTAGAGAGTTTCTACTTCCATCTCTGAGTGATTTATCATTGCCCTACACTTATCATATATGTATATTTATGTGGCTTACCCCTGTATAAGTATGTCCTTGTCATGTGGATTCTATCTAAGTATGTATACACATCAATATTCTCTAGCTGTCCTTTCCTATGGGATTAAATAAATTTGATAATTGGGTTCACTCCCAATAAAATGCTACAATGGTATTTTATCTATGCGCTTGCAGATACTCAGTTATAATTAAGATAGTTGCATTATTTAATACCATACCTCTTGTGTCACTGCTAGGGATGACAACCCGGTGTTTTGCATGGTGACTTAAGAAGTGTCAACAAGCATTTTTGGCGCCATTGCTGGGGAAAGGCTAAGCTATAAAGAGATATTGAGCAAATGCATACTTATAGATGGAACCATGACTAGGTACCTCTACTTAAGCAGGATTACCCTTATTTGTCTTTGTCTATATCATATATAGCGTATTGCAGGATTGGTCTTAATTCATCATCATCTTCCATCAATTTCAATCAAACCAATCAAGAGTTCATTTCATACCAGTTTCTGAGCCATGGCTGACAAGACTCTGCAAGAGTTCTCTGCTCCAAGCATGAAGGACATTCGCACTGGACCAACACTTCCAATCAACAATCTTGAGTTTGAGCTCAAGCCAAGTCTCATTAACATGATGCAAGCTACTCCATTCAGTGAAAAGATCAGTGAAGATGCTAGTGCTCATCTTCAAAATTTTCTAGAGATTGGCAGCACACTTATCATCAAGAATGTCGCTCAAGACATCATACTTCTTCGCTTGTTCCCGTTCTCATTAACTGGGAAAGCGAAGCAGTGGTTCTATGCAAATCAAGAAAATATCAAGATATGGGCAGATTGTTTGAAGGTCTTTCTGGAGAGATTCTTCCCTTCAGGTAAGACCAGTGCCTTAAGAGAGAAGATTACTGGTTTCCAACAACAGAAAGATGAACCAATTCTAGAGGCACAGGAACACTTTTAGGACTATATATCAGATTGTCCCCATCATGGAATAGAGGATTGGTTGCTCATGCAAGGGTTCTATCATGGATTATCTAAGGGAGCACAAGGGCAACTAGATGCTACTGCTGGAGGAACATTCTTGTCACTCACTATCAATAAAGCCAAGTCACTCATGGAGACGATAGCCTCTAATCAAGGCTGGTCGTTAGATGATGCTCCACACTGCAAGATGAGTGAAGAAGCCGATATTGAAGAGTTGAGTGCAATTTCAGCCAAGATGAATATACTATTAGATTGGTTTGAACAGTGAGATAACTACAAGAAGGATCGTCAGGCTATCTAGGATGCTATGGATTCTCAAGTGAGAACTGAGAGATACTTTAGAATCACATATTTCCCTGATTTACGGAGGATCTGAGCATTATTGGTAAAACCCAAGGAATGGATCAAGTCAAACAACCATCCTTGTGGAATGTGATCAGACAGCAGCTAAAGATAAATGAAGAACTATCACAAAGGCTAACTTCTAATGAGAAGATCATAGAGAGTATGAATCTTAAGATGGAGAGTTTTTTCTGCCATAAAGGATCAACTGAGCTACAACCGAAAGATTGAATCACAAGTAGCAAAGTTAGCTACTACTTTGCCCATTGCCACCAGCTCAGAGCAAATCAATGCAATCACTACAAGAGGAGGCAAGAGTACTTAAGATCCCCCGTATCCTAAAGGTACACACCCTAGAAGGGCAGTAAGAGTACAGGCATCACCAGCAGCACCGGTGGAGAAGAACAATGATGAAGTAGAAAAGGTTATGCCACCATTAGAGCAAGAGCCTCAGCGCAATTATAATGACACTAACTTCTTACCATTTCATCGACAGAGAAAGGAAAGGATGGATGAGCAGTTTGGAAAATTCGTGAAGGTTATACATCACTTATATATCAATGTACCTCTGCTAGATGCCCTACAAGTGCCTATGTATGCAAGATACCTCAGAGATATTTTAAACAATAAGAGGCCACTACCCACCATCGAAGTTATCAAGCTCACAAAAGAGTGTAGTGCGGCTATCCTGAACACATCACCAATCAAAAAACAAGATCCAGGATGCCCCACTATTGAGTGCTCAATTTGAGATCAAGTGTTTGAGCATGCACTATGCGATCTTGGCGTAAGTGTTATGCCCAAGGCGGTCTTCGACAAACTCAACTACTTCAAACTCACACCCACGACGATGTGCCTTCAACTTGTGAATCAATCACTTCGCCGCCCTGAAGGAGTCACCGAGAATATTCTGATAAAAATAAGAGAGTTCTTTATTCCAATCAATTTTGTTGTGCTTGACATGCAGGAAGCAACAAATACACCACTTATATTGGGAAGACCCTTCTTGAGCACTGCAAATGCTCACATTGATGTTGGGGTTGGAGAAATCTGATTCCATATCAATGGTAAGGAAGAAAGGTTTGCATTCAAGCCACGATCGGAACAATACTCTCAATCAGAGAGGTGTGAAGAGCAAGAAGATTTAAGATCTCTAACTCCGGGACCGACAAACGCTATAAAGACATAATCATTAGGAGAAGTCCAGTCTGGAGGACTATAAATATCGAACCCTCACCGAAAGGTAATCGGTATTTACCCATTAACTTTTATTCTAAAAATCCAAAAATATTTTTCTTTACCATTTGGTGTTTTTATAAACCTGAAAATATAAAAATAACTAACCAGCGGGACCCACAAACACTAGGACCCACTTGTCATATCACTTCACATCATGTTTACATAGGATTCTTATCTCCACTCACCTCCTGCTGTCCTCCACTCTCTCTTTTCCACCAAAAGTTGCAAACATACATAGTTGAAGAGATGATAGAGCACCAGGAGGAAGGAGTGGCCAAGTGGGCCCAGTGTGGGACCGGCCAGTCCCACACCAGACCGGTCGGTCTCCCCCTCCTCTCCTATAAAAGGGCAAGTGCCCAGTGAGCTCTACTCACACCCCAGGGCACATTTTCCCTTCTTTCATCTCTAGATTCCGAAGTTCTTCTCCCTGTTCTTGCTAAAATCAAATCTTAGAGAGAGAAGGGAGGAGTAAGAGAGAAGGAGAGTAGGTGTGCTAGGAGGATGCTTAAGTGCCTAGTGGAGAGAGTTGTTGCTAGAGTTTAGAGGAAGAATAAGCAAAAGTAGAGGAGGTGCTATCCAAACTTAGAGGAGACAATCATATAGTCTAGGGGAAACTCTGTTAAAATCTAGTTGTGGAGGTAATCACCCCACAAGGACCACTAACCCTAGATGACTGACCCTCTAATTGTTGTGGTGGAAACTTTCCCTGCAAGGACTGCTAACTCCCTCTAACTTTCCTTTTTGTTACTAATTCGATCTATTTATTTCCACGTGCATTTATTTTTTGTACTTACTTCCTTGTATTTTTCTTGTTATGTGGAGGTAGCAATATCCCATATTGTTTTCTGTATTTATTGTGCACTAACCCTCTTGTGGAGGAGTTCATTCCCACAAGAGTAATCCACTCCTATAGCGGTTATCTTCATTATCATATTCTCTAACCCCGCTCCTAGAGTTCCTTTTGTTTTTTTGTTCTTAACTTGCTTGCAGGATGAGTGGCCCGTGGAGAGGGATCAAGAGTGGACTTAGGTCCCGGTCCACATGATCAACTCGGAGCTCTTCTTCCCAAGCGAGCTCTGACATGCATGTTGACGAGATGCCACCTGCTAGCAACAAGCCATCTTCTTCCTCGACGGTTATACAGCGTCTGATGGAGGAACATGACCTCAAGTGGAAGAACGATGAAGAGAAAGCGAAGTATGAGCTCATTAAGAACCGCAGATTCGTCCTGACCACGGTCTATGACCCTGAGCTTCTTTGAGACATAGGTATGGATGCTGAATTCTAAACTATATTTTTAGTCATGGGTTGGACGGGATTTGTGGATATTTCTGAGCCAGGGTGCAAACTACTTACTGCTGAATTTCTATGCACCTTAAACTTTGTTGAAAATAGGGTAAAGTTCTGACTCTTTGGAAAGGAGAAAACATTAACTTGGAAGGAGCTAAGCTTAGCTCTAGGTTTCCATGCTGAGTGCATGTTGGTATTTTTAACTGTACTCCATTAAATAAGTTTTAAGTAGGATTATCTGCAAGCGCACAGATATCATACCAGTGTCACATTTTACCCGGAGGTTTTAAATATCGTATCCACAGGGAACAGTTGTAATGATAACAATGTCTATAGACTTAACCCTACAATTAGGCTAGATCATATCAAGAAAAAGAAAATAGCTAATGTACTCTAGTTCTGACTTCGGTAAACTTTGTATTATATCGTCTTATCGGACAAATAATCCTGAAAAGGAGAAGAAATAGAGTAATCTCCTATCGAGCACCTATAAGCCTATCAGTTCTATCAATGGGAAGTGGACTACAGAGGATTCAACGTAGCTATAAAGTCACCTACGCGAGCTACCACTATCCGGCTGATCAGGGGACATTCATAAGTAAACCTAGCCTAGGCACCACGCCTACACTACGAAATACTACTTCAATCAAGAAATTACCAAGATCAAAGCACTCAAGATGAGATGTGAAACAAAGAACGAATAAGAACAAGTTGCTTACTTAAATCAGAATGGTAAATACAAAAGTACCTCAGAACGCAGCTCCGACGAGGGAGCTGAATCCAGAAGAATACAACCACGAAGAAGCGCCGACATACCGGAACTCCTCTAGAATCTCTACTCCTCTACTCAATCTCTCTAATCTCTAAACAAGACTAGATCTAGAAGAACTAGTCTCTCCTAATTGCAACATCTAGATGAACTAGATCTAGATGAACTAGAACTAGATCAACTAGAGGACCCTAACCCTAATTATGTAGAGAATATAAAGCACCGGAGTGTAGAATGTCTCTAGGAGGGGCCTTGGGGCGTCATTATATAGGCCGAGGTGGAGTAGGGGGCAAGAAACCGCCATGTCAGCGATCCGCGTCTTCATCTCATGTGCACCGTCGGATCAAACCGACCTAAAATCGACGTAGGGATGCTCTGCTTGGCTTCCAAGGAAGTGTGGGAGGAAGACTCCAGAAGGCGACGGCCAGCGGATGACCTAGGGCGCCGACCGGCCCTAGGGTGGGGCCGGTCGGCCCCACCTAGGCTCCTCTGTGGGCCCCGCTGCTTCGGTGTCTTCTAGACCCTTCCTATGTCTGATGATGTTGTAGTTCTGATGTGGATCAATTTTGTGATAATTATGCACTAGAATCCCTCTTTTTCAGCTTTTCTGAAAATCACCCTGGAAAATACAGAATATGCAAAACTCATGGAAATTGTCAGTTAAAACCCTAGACTAGTGTGTTTTCATGTTCTCCTTCGGGTTTAAAGTGCTAGTAAAAGTTGACGTTAACGACCGTCAACAATAACCCCCAAGTTTACCTTTTGCCAGTCCCTTGGCAAACAACCTAGATCTAGTTATTAATAAACTTGGCTCAGGAGTTGCTATAATACTTTTATTTCTTTTAAGCACGCTTGCTTTTAAGCATAAATTTTCCTTCGATTTAGACAAAACTGCTCTAATTTTCAAATTTACCCATTTTACGTTTAACCATGGAGCTTTACACCTTTTGCATAAGTGTTGAGCAATCGAAAGATAGAACAATCAAGCTAAGCACTATGTCTCAAATTCTTCATAGTACCAATATTCCAGACTTTTATAAGTTTTTTGAAATAAAACTTAAAGATTAATTGTATGACACCCTCAAGTCTCTTATTATGTAGTATTTATGGATCTCACTGAGGCATTAATAAGGTCATTAATAAGGTCATGCCTTCCTACAACTAAGTATTTATAGTGGAGCTCATAGGATTGGCAAGGATGAACATACTTGCAATTCATATATTATAAAGTCAAGCAATGGATCCACAGAGAATCGAGGCATACAATCAAATCAAGATGTGCGTGTGTATGGAATATGGTGGACAGGTGCATATATGGTATTTAGTGGCTAATCCTAATTCTACTTTTGCTCTTTAAAATTAACTTCCTCCTTAAAGCTTTTTGCAGGAAAACATGGGCTATCTTTATTCTCCCTTTTTTAAATCTTTTTTTAATCTAGGAGGCGGATATCTATGTACCCATTGTTTTAATGCTAGAACACTTGTCTATCTTTTACTCCCCTTTTTTCCTTCTTTTTTTCAATACTTTTGCATAGCCACATGCATCCTTTGAATATCAGTAATTGGAGAGATAATGATAAGAATTTAGAGCAATTAAATGGGGATTGTCCTATAGGATATATTTTTAGGTGTTTACTCCTAATGTAGGAGAAAAATATTTTTAAGGTAGATCTAGATGAAAGTGAAAATGACTGCGCTTACATCCTAGAGTAGGAGTAATGCATATGTGGGTGGAGTGCGTAAGTGATCTTGATTTTAAAAGCATGACAAGACTCTCATAAGGTATATTCCAAACATTAACTAAACTCAATGTAAAGCAAGCAGCATGAATGTGCAAAGGTTTTCCTAACTCTAAATGTATCATATATGGCTTTGGTAGGAATTTAAACTTTATCATACAAGAGCTCATCATGTAAGATTTTAGGTTTTCAAAATAAATCTCCAGAACTTAGTAATGCTAAGAATAAGATAAATAGCAGCTTAAACCTTCATGTATCATATCAACCAATTACCTAGACTTAGCTCAAGCATATGCCTCCACAAATTTTAGGTTCAAAGTAAATTCTTATATCAAAGTAGTCATGTCCAAAACTCAGGGGAATTCATGATTGAAAACTAGGCACTTGAAAGAAATTATAGTAGAGCAACTATTCATCATATCCAAGACAAAATTTTAATATTCTCTAGTTTTTATTTGACTCTAAACTAGACTAACTGTAGACATACTCTATGATCACACCTTAATATATAGATAAGTATTTTATTTGGTTTTAATTCGTTATTCATCTTTTTATTTCTATTGGACTCATAAGACTCTAAAGACATGGACCTTCATGTGTCCATATATTTTTGGTATTTTTATATTTTCCTATAATACTATTGTGAACCTTCATGTGCTCACATATTTTTGGTATTTTATGACTATATAAAATAGACTCGATAATCGCTTAGGTATAGTTACCTGATAACTAGGGGATGCTCCTCCCCCAAGCTAGATGTTTACAATACTTGATGTTGATGATCTTCAGAGTGAGCTAACCAGTAGCAGTTCTGGTGGGTGCCACTAATAGATTCTCTTCTTGTCATAATATTGTTCCTGCATAAGTATACTCCAATAAGAAAACTAAAACTCGAGACTCGAATTTAATAATAGGTTAGCGGTCAGCCAAAAAGTGATTGATTATTCTTATGAGTTGATTTGAATTGATAGATTCTAGCAGGATTCTTTTTTTACGATTTTCTAGATTAATTATGCAGAAATTAAATATATGAGTATGATATATATAATTATATTTTTATATCTCCACAGAGAATATTTATTCTTATGGGGCTTAGGCTTTTTTTTTTTCATAATGCGAGAAAGTAAATACAGATGCTATTATTATTTTTATTATTCTTCTTGCCACCACAGTAAATATTCGTATAGGGTTACCATAAGTTTATTCACGTGGAGCTTTTAATATTTTATGATGCAGTAAATAAAGCAATAAAGATTTTTACTTTTTTTAATACTTATGAAGATGAATATGTTAAAATGAAATTATTAATATAGATAGGAATACTAATTAATTAGATAACTACCATATTACCTTATGGCAAGGGTATGGAATTTTAAGTTTACCGATAGAACTTCTTCTTCCACTCTTGTGTATCTCTCCATCTTGAGAGATGGAGGTCTTGATAGTTGCATACCTCTAGTGATGGTAATGTCACTATTGTTCTTTGATTTAGCCAACAGGTTGAAGTAGAGCTTTAATTATAGCTGGCAGCATCTTGCTCAATGTGCATGTTCATAGAACTCTCACTTGTAGAATTAATAAATTTTGCTCGATGTGTTGTCCTGTTTGCAAAACCAAGGTAGAGATCAAGTGCATGGGCTCTACTGGTGGAAAAACACCAACAGAACCAAAACTATTTTTTTATTTATTTTTTTTCTCTATCTTTAGGCATATTGAACAAGATAAAGTTGGTGTTACATGAATTGTTTATTTATGCCATGAGTGGTAAGATCAAAAGATTGAGCATTTAATATTGCATTTAAGTTCACATGGCAGAAAAGAATGACTTGCTTAACCAATGGAAGGATTATCTATCTCTATATAAATTTTCACATGAGTATGATTATCATCTTCCCAAAATTGAATATAATATTTTAACTTATTTAGTTAAGACTAAGATTAAGAGAACGGTGCTATGAATAATCTTAAAAGATAGATCATGTTGTGTTAATAAGGTTACTCAATTAAAGTTGTAACTCTAACATGTTTGTGTCTGCACTTATATGTGCACCAAGATCAAGAGGAGAACAGTGACCACTTATCTTAGAATATTACCTTCATTATTAGAACGTGATGACACTAAGTGATGAAGGATAAGTGACTGGTGGTCCTTCCTTCTTGCATCTTGAGTTGTTCATAGATATCTTGTCTCCTCTGTTGCATTCATTCTTTTGTCATTTTTTGCTTCTTTGATCTTTTGACTTTCTTCTTTTTTTGTCCCTTCAGTTATTATTATGTCTGCAACAGATCAGTGGACAACACATTACCGAAGGAGTATATAACTTTTGAACACAGGTTGTTTGTCCAGTATTTTATTTTGTTCTATCTATGCTAATGAAAGAATAGTATTGATATTATTTTAGCATAGATCATATTTTATACAGTTATGACTTGAGGCAAAGTAACTTGTAGAAGATAAAGTGAATGAATCATTAATGCTCATAGTTCTTTCAATCATGATAAATGAGATGTGTCTTCTTCTATAAAGTTATTAAAGTTCAGCATGTACATACCCTATCTCATCTCTGATTTGAATTTATCTCATGACTTACCCAAGTTAAATTGAAAGTTTTTCTATAGGGGTTAGTCCACAAAATATCTAATGTCTACTACAGTATATTATCAGTTCAAAAATCAACCTAGACACCATGTCTAATTTGACTTAGAAAGACATTCTAACCTAAGCACCACGCTTAATTCAAAAAGCCTTTGAAAGTAAAATCAATACAATTTAAACTAAGCACCATGCCTAATTCAAAAGATGTATGAAATTTCTCCAAACCTTAAGCATACTATAGCAAACAAAGGTAGCATGAAAGTTTATCGAATGTTATTCAAACAGAGATGAAAGAATATGATTGATAAATTGAATAAAGGTAGAGACAACCAATAGTAGCAACATAGAATTTTCTAAAATAAGGCCATTCCCCCAAGCTGGAATTTTACAAAGTAAATGTAAGCTTGAGTGGATGTAATTCAAAGTTGCATGATGGTTGTTTTGACATACCTGGTGCTGCCATTAGTTATTTTCTTACTTCAAACCTAAAATGGTTAGTGACAAAAATACCCAAGGAAATATTTTGAGAATTATAACTCTATGCTCAATTCACAAAGGTATTATAGCATAAGGTGCAAGCTCTATTTCATTTTTTTAGAGTGGTTACTTTGGGACACAAAGTTGTTCTTAAAAAACCTTTTTATTATTGTACTTTGAGTTGGTGAGGTGGGTTCCTTTAGAACACTAGCCTTTGTGCACCTATATCCAGATTACAACGAGATCTATAATATTTATGATAAACATATGCATCTACAACCACCCACTTAATGATTTTATGAACAGGTAGAGTAGGGGGTTGAAGATCTCGTGTGTGGTAATGTTAGAGAGACCAAAAGATCCAGGAGATTTCTCATATGAGCATGAATTCAATAAAGTGTTAATGAGATAATTCCCATGCTCATCGATGTAATCTCTCTTTTCAAAAACCAAGGGTGTCTCTTCATGGTTGTCTATAGGCAACAAGTTTTTTATCTATTATTTCACACCTATGACATTTATTGGATGTTTTATTTTCTAGGATTTCCCATGAATTGATGTCTCCAAGGTTGGTCTCTTCTAAAGCTTTCTCTAAACTTGGGTGAGTTCTGTTTATTAAAGAAATTGATTTAAGCTCACCATTTGAATTTAAACCAAGTTTAGATGCTAATGCTAAAGCTTCGTCCTCTTCCATCCATTCTTTCACAATGGCATATGTATGTCTAGTATGTTCTACGCAGTCCTACCATTGTCGTTGCTCTTCTTGGATATTCCTATAATCTTCATGACTCTTATTCTTAAGATGTCTTGATGGATTTCTAGGGTTATTATGAAATTTAGTAGAAAGAGCATAAAAAGATTCATTGGGGTCAAGGATGGGTTTAGAGATGAGTTCAAAGACATTTAATGTGGGCATAGAAGGGGGAGAAGATAGAATTTATTCCTAAGTGGCTTTGCTCTCCTTCTATGGCATCACTTGACATGCCATCCTTGAACTCTTTCCAATGTCTTTCAGAAGGGAAAGGAAGTTGACGACACTTTTCCCAAGATGCTCTTTTGAGAAGATCTAATATGTATTGATTTACGAGCATCTTAGCTAACTGGAAGTCTAAATCATCAAAGTGGAATTTTAAAGGTTGAGAATTGATAGCTAAATCTTAGGAATAAAATGATTGTGTTTTAGCTACCAAGACTTCCGTATCTAGTTCGGGTGATGAGTTATCCCGAATCATATTGATTAAATATGGGCGCAGCTCATAGCCCGGTGTTATGACAGTTTCTGTAGATTTTGGTGGACCAAAGCTTTTGCACATGTCATAAAGATAGATAGAAATAAAATTAAAGACATCCATAAGGATAAACACAAAAATAATGAAGAGAATGGGATAAAACAGGATTGAAGGCATCCATAAGGATGAACACAAAAATAATGAAGAGACTGGGATAAAATAAGAAAAGATAAAAGTATAATACAAGATTAAGCTAGACTAAGTCAAAATCAGCAAAAGCGTTCCCCAAGAAACGGTGCCAAAAAATGCTTGTTGGTATTTTTAACTGCACTCCATTAAATAAGTTTTAAGTAGGATTATCCATAAGCGCTATGATATCATACCGGTGTCACATTTTACCCAGAGGTTTTAAATATCGTATCCATAGGGAACACTTGTGATGATGACAACGTCTATAGACTTAACCCTACAATTAGGCTAGATCATATAAAGAAAAAGGGAATAGCTAATGCACTCTAGTTCTAACTTCGGTAAACTTTGTATAATATCGTCTTATCAGACAAGTACTCTAGTTCTGACTTCGGTAAACTTTGTATAATATCATCTTATTGGACAAGTAATCTCGAATAGGAGAAGAAATAGAGTAATCTCCTATCGAGCACCTATAAGCCTATCAGTCCTATCAACGGGAAGTGGACTATAGAGGATTCAACGTAGCTATAAAGTCACCTACGCGAGCTACCACTATCCGGCTGATCAGGAAACATTCACAAGTAAACCTAGCCTAGGCACCACGCCTACACTATGAAATACCCAATCAAGAAATTACCAAGATCAAAGCACTCAAGATGAGATGTGAACCAAAGAACGAATAAGAACAAGTTGCTTACTTAAGTCAGAATGGTAAATATAAAAGTACCTCAGAACGTAACTCCAGACAAGGGAGTTGAATCCAGAAGAATACAGCCACGAAGAAGCGCCGATATGCCGGAACTCCTCTAGAATCTCTACTCCTCTACTCAATCTCTCTAATCTCTAAACAAGACTAGATCTAGAAGAACTAGTCTCTCCTAATTGCTACATCTAGATGAACTAGATCTAGATGAACTAGAACTAGATCAACTAGAGGGACCCTAACCCTAATTATGTAGAGAATATGAAGCACCGGGGTGTAGAATGCCTCTAGGAGGGGCCTTGGGGCATCATTATATAGGCCGAGGTGGAGTAGGGGGCAAGGAACCGCCACGTCAGCGATCCGTGTCTTCATCTCATGTGCACCGTTGGATCAAACCGACCTAAAATCGATGTAGGGATGCTCTGCTTGGCTTCCAAGGAAGCGTGGGAGGGAGACTCCAGAAGGCGGCGGCCAGCGGATGACCTAGGGCGCCGACCGGCCCTAGGGTGGGGCCGGCCGGCCCCACCTGGGCTCCTCTGTGGGCCCCGCTATTTCGGGTGTCTTCTGGATCCTTCCTGAGTCCGATGATGATGTAGTTCCGGCGTGGATCAATTTCGTGATAATTATGCACTAGAATCACTCTTTTTTAGCTTTTCTAAAAATCACCCTGAAAAATACAGAATATGCAAAACTCATGGAAATTATCAGTTAAAACCCTAGACTAGTGTGTTTTCATGTTCTCCTTCCGGTAAAAGTAGCAGATGTACAAGAACAGAACGATGATGAAGGTGAACCACATGACTCTGGAGTAGACAATGAAGAAGGCGACGCACTGAGTGAAGATGATGAGGCCAGTAATTTGATTAAATCCCTAATCAGAGGTGAAATACGAGGAGAGATCGGTGATGAAGACGAGCCGAACGAGCAAGCCAAGGTCTTCTTCAAGTTACTACAGGAGGCAAAAAAGGAATTATATCCAGGTTGCGAAGATGGTACAAAGATATCTTTTATTGTGGAACTTTTCCAGGTTAAGTGCATGTATGGGATAAGTAACAAAGCATTGGAGGGGGTACTCTTTCTGATCTCAAAGTTTCTCCCTAAAGGTCATTGTGTCCCAAACACAATGGAGAAAGTGCAAAGGGTGGTTTGCGATCTAGGCTTGGACTACATCAAGATAGATGCATGTGAGAATCATTGTGTGTTATTTTGGAAGGAATATGAGAAGCTGGATATATGCCCCAAATGTAAAGCGTCTAGGTGGAAAATAGATGATCGTGGTGCTGGCCATGTGGACGATGGTCATGGTAAGAACCGTCGTCGTGTCCCTGTCAAAATCCTTTGGTACTTCCCTCTCACACCTCGGCTGCGCGATTGTACATGTCCGAGAGCACGCCATCATCAAAATGCATTGGCATGAGGAAGGAAGAATAGATGATGGCAAACTATGTCATCCTGCTGACTCCAGGGCATGGAAGCACGTGGACAATATGTTTCCACGATTTAAAGAAGCTCGTAATGTTCGACTGGGTCTTGCTTCTAATGGCTTCAACCCATTTGGTCTGTAAAATGTTACTTACAGTTGTTGGCCTGTTATCCTAATACCTTACAATTTGCCTCCTTGGTTGTATGAGAAACAATCTTGTTGGTGTCAATGTTGATACCTGGCAAGAAAACTCCTGGAATGAATATCGATGTTTACTTGAGGCCTCTCATTGATGAGTTGAAGGAGCTGTGGAATACTGGTGTTAACTGTAAGGATGTAAAGGCAAAGGAAAACTTTACATTACGTGCTATGCTGCTTTGGACAATCAATGACTTCCCTGCATCTGCGATGCTTTCTAGTTGGAGCACAAAAGGAAAATTTGCATGTCCTTATTGTCACAAGGATACAGATTTTTTATGGTTAAACCATGGGAAGAAGTTCTGCTACATGGGACATCGTCAGTTTTTGCCCTTAGACCATCCATGGTGTATGAACAAGATGAGCTTCAACAATGAGGAGGAAACCAGGGAGGCTCTAGTTTCACTGTCTGGTCAAGATGTATTAGACCAATATGCAACTTTTCATCAAACGGGATTTGGAAAGGACATATCAAAAAAGAGGAAGCATGATGAAGACACAAGATGGCACAATTGGAGGAAGAAGAGTATTTTTTTTTCAGCTGCCCTACTAGTCTTCTTTGCTCATAAGGCATAATTTAGATGTGATGCATATTGAGAAAAACATATGCGAGAGCATATTAGGGACTTTGCTTGAAATTGAAGGGAAATGTAAGGACAGTGAGAATGCCTGCCTTGACATGGAACATCTTGGGATCCTGTGATTGATGATGACACATACACCTTGCCAGCAGCATTGTACTCTCTACACAAGGATGACAAGAAGATTTTATGCCAATTTCTTCAAGGAGTGAAGATGCCTGATGGGTTCTGCTCCAATTTAAAGAGATGTGTTGACGATAAAACATGTAATGTGTCTGGACTCAAAACTCATGACTACCATATTATTCTACAAAAACTATTGCCCTTAGTCATTAGAAGGATTTTGCAAGAAGATGTTGCCAGGCCATTGATTGAGCTCAGTAGGTTCTTCAGTGCAATTTGTTAAAATGAGTTGGTGCCAGCAGATCTTGACAAACTAGACAGTTCAATTAAAGAGACTCTTTGTCGGCTTGAGATGGTTTTCCCACCTGCATTTTTTGACATAATGATTCATTTGCCGGTCCATCTAGTTGAAGAGGCTAAACTAGGAGGGCCCGTGTGTTACAGATGGATGTATCCAGTAGAGAGGTATCTACGTACTGTTAAAGGATATGTCAGGAACAAGCACAGCCAGAAGGATCAATAGCCGAGGCATACATAGCCGAGGAGTGTCTTACATTTTGCTCTCGATTCTTCGACATTGACACCAAGCTGAGTCGAGCTGATCGTCATGAAAATACAGTTGTGAATGAGCCTCCAAGTGGTCTAAGCATATTTAGTGAAATTGATTACAAGAGGAGAGGAAATAAGCTTAAGAAATTGGAGAAAGTTGAACTTCAAAAGATGAGGCACTACATAATTACTAACTGTGATGAAGCCAGGCAATGGGTAGAGTAAGTCACAATTTTTACCACTAAATTTGTCTATTATCTGCTTATTTGTGGCGTCAACTAATAATTTGATGCACTCTGATGTAGGGAGCATAAGACACAACTAACAAGGGATAGTTCAATTAACATTAAAAAACGACACAAGGAGCATTTTGTAAGATGGTTTGAAATCGAGGTATGTAGTATTATTTTATATTTTTAAATTCCACTTTATGGTCAGACCGACGTAGTAATTAACTGGTAGATGTCTAACTTGATTTTTAAATTGCAGATAGCAAAACTATACGAGAAAGGGGAAGCAAGTAAACTGATGCACGCCCTTTCTCAAGGACCTGACCCTCGAGCTCGTGTGTTGAATAGAGTGCACATCAATAATTGGCTATTTCGGACAGCTGCCATAGAGAAAAGCCTCATGACACAAAATTCTGGTGTCCTTGTGAAGGGTGACGATAGTACAGGCAACATGACCTGGTATGGAGTCATTAGAAATATAATCTCACTGGAATTCCCACAAGAAAAAGAAGTTATATTGTTTCAGTGTGATTGGTATGATGTGCCGGCTACCAGTACTAGCAGAAGCAGAGGGTACACTAGGGATAAATTTGGTATTATCGACATTGCTACTTCCATGTTTAGATATTCAGATGAACCTTACATTCTTGCTTCAAATGCTGAACCGGTGTTTTATGTCCCTATCGTGAACAAGCCAGGATGGTCTACTGTTGTTTTGGTGAGACCGAGAAATTTGTTTTCCATGCAAGACATAGGAAATGACGCTGATGCACTTGATGTGGGAATCCAAGAAATGCCTGAATCAGGCCAAGGTCAAGAATTCTTAAATTGGTCAAGACAAGATAGGGTAGGCACAACTGGTTCTGCCGCCATTATTAATCAAGTGCGTAGCGAAGCAATTCCCGAACCTGTTGATGACTATATTGGTGACGATGATTCTGATGATGATGACACCTACATTGATGATGGGGTTATTGCACCAGTCATGGAAGAAAATATAGAAGATGATTTCTTTGTTTGAAGACAATTTTTTTTGTTGCACTGTTTGATGGGAAGGGTCACTTATCCTTCATATGCATATGTCGCACTTTACTATTTTTTCTTTTGAACTGATGACATGGTTAAGTTTGAACCGTTGCATGGAACCTTAATGTTCGTTATGCTAATGAATACCTCTTGAGAGAAATGTTTTAAGTATTTGAGTTCACTTATATGTTGCAATCTGAAATCAAGATTTTCTTGGCAGAATCGAAAGGCCCTCTATACAGAGGTTCAAATGACAACATAATTTCATTAGCAGATTGCATAAGTCGGCAGCCACCTGTGCCGGAGTATTCTTGGCCACCCTTGACACCATGAGATCACCGGCCGATGGCTTGATGTCCTCCTCCTCATCAAGATTGTAGTCGACGCCATTCGTCGGCGTCGCAGCCGCAGCCCGGCGGCGTGTAGACCGCCCGCTCTTGTTCCGGAATTGACTCCACGCCAGGTTGTTGTGCTTGCTCTCACCTTCGCCGGTGTTACAATGAATTCAATTAAAACCTGAGTTACAACGAACACCCCTACATAGTGCAGTGGTAGAGAAGGTTTATCTGAACCAGAGCTCCATGGTTCAAATCCTATGGGGAGCACTTATTAATTTTTGTATGCGTCCCCAATTCTTTTCTTTTTATACTTTTTTTAGTTTTAAATTTTCATTTTCATTGTTTAATACTGCAATAATTTTTTAGACTTGACAATCTTCACAATCATTCCTCACTAAGTGAACTCACTATATTCTATGTAGCTAAGAGAATTTCTCAGAATCAGTTCAAACTTTTTGGAACACTTATACACCAAAAGGATGTGTCCCTCCAAATTTTTTGAATTTTTTATGTAGCTTAGGGTATTTTAACATTTATTCTTTAGTAAATCTTAAAATAATTACAATAATAGGTAAACTTGGTCAGAAATTTGCATAGATGCACACAACATCATAGTTTGGCTCCGTAAACATCCCATTAAAGTTTTAAATGATTCTCGTTAAGTATATTGCAACAAAAATTAAGCGTTGCACTTGAACACAATTTTTGCTTTGACCCTAGAGATCTCGTTGCAATAAAATTTAGCACTTGCAACAATATCAAAGTATATTGTGACTGCCAAAAAAGGTTGCAATTGACCCCCCTCTTTTGCTTCGCCTCCAAGAATTCTCGTTGCATTAAGCATCTAGCATTTGCAACGCTTGTCAAATTTTATGCAACACAAAAAAACGCAGCAATAGTCAAAACCAAATGCAACCAACGTTTTTTTAATGTAGTTGCAGTACTACCACACAATTGCAACCAAAATCAATTCTACTGCAACCATTTTTCACCATTGCAATATCGTCCACCAAATGCAATAGAGCTTTGCAACATCTTGAAAACCGTTGTACTAAAGGCATGTATCGCTACCAGTTTTTAGAATGGTTGTAATACAACGATCTCTAGCAACCAAATTTTCTACGTTGTAATTCTTTGGCATTGCATTAGACTGAAAAGCTTGTAGTGTAAGCTCGCCTTTTGACACGCAGTCATTGAAATCTGTCAGAGTTCCTGACATGGTTAGAAAATAGGAAAAGACAACACCAAAGTATTATCCCTATCAACTAAAAGGAACCAAGTGGTGGCGATGGTGAAAGTGGAATGCAAAATCAAAAGCGGCTTAGCACCGTCTTGCAAGTGTTCTTACTAAAGCCAACAGTAATAAAACCAAAGAGGTGAAACAAGCACTTGTTGAGCGTGGGTACCAGTTACAAGATGAACCTGTGCTGACAGAAGTATATGTTGAGCTTTGGGAAGGCACACTATGAGCAGCAAGGATTAGCAATTAACGAACACAAATTAAGCAAAGTTCAATAAGTATCCAAAATACAATGCACAATTGCTGGCTAAGACGTGTCGAGATGTAGCGCAACAAAATGAAACAAAGGACGATCGAAAGAACTCACAGAACAAGCCAAGAGCTCAGATTTTTCTTTTTCTTAAATATTTCTTGAATTTTTACAAAAGGCACTAGTAGGAATCAAACTTTTTTATTTTTTTCACTATTTTTTATATTTTTCTCTAAACAAGGATCACAAAAAATGCAACCACAAAAATTGACACCGACAACTGAGGTGGGATGTGGTCCACAGACATTCAGCACTTCTCTGAAAAGCGTGCAGAAACTTTGATAATTTTTTTATTTATATTCCCAAATTTTTTTGACAATTTTAATGAAACCAAATAGGTCAAAGGCAAGTTTGGGTCCCCTCCAAACAGTGTCAGGAAGCTGCTGAAAAAATTTTAGATTTCTTTGATAAACGAGCAAAAAGTTATGCCTATTTTACCGAAGGTATCTCAAGTTATGTTTTTCGGAAGGCACAACATGGTGGTGGCAGTTAGGGCAAAGCGTCCCTAAACTCCAACATTGATCACAGAAGCGATCGTCCCTATGACTAATAGCAGTAGCTATTCACCAGATGATATAAGGAGGGCTGCGATGCAGGGTGAAAAAACAGTGGCGTGTAACCTATCTAGTGTGAGCGCGGCGGCGAGAAATCACACAAGGTGGCTAGCGGAGGCAAGTCGAGTAATATGGTGACTTCGATTTGTGGTTTGAGATCGGTGGATAGGATAGCGGCGGAAACAAAGAACAGCAACAGGGCAGTTAAACTGTGACCCCAAACATAATCCTAAACCAGCAACAAGACTTGACCACAGACACAAATTCAACAAGGCAAATCTGAAAACGAAATTGCAAGGCACAAAGAGTGATAGGACAGTGGAAATTGAAATATTTTTTGGGCTTTTTGTGGACTCTTGGTAATGAACAAAATTAAGCTAAGGCAAACGAGAGGTTATATGTCGCGGTAAACCTAAAATATCTAATACCAATTGATGAGGCATGGCCCAATCTTCCGTGTTAAGTTCGATTGGTGGAGAACTCGATGTTGGCGATCCGGCTTTAAATTAGACATGATTCGAACCCTGCAACCGTTACACCACTGCTCCGTTGGTTATCAACCAAGCACAACTTGATTGACCTCGCCAAGAAGGCTGTTTCCTACAAGCGAATCAAAGAACACAAGCAAGAAGGTTTCAACACACAATCTAAAATTACAAATATGAATGACGCGAATATCAATGGAGGGTTTAAGAACTTGGTTCTGAAGGACTAATCGATACAGTGGAGGAGATCAAGAACGGGGGCCCTCGATCACTGTAAAAGGACTAATTGACATAGTTACAATGAACGATTAGTTTCTCAATAGAAAGCTAAACTCTAAACAAAATCCAAGTCTAATTGGCAGTGGCTATAAAGATATAGATGTCCTAGGGTCAGAGACGCACCAGAGGGGGCGCTCACAACATGGGGCCACAAGCCCGACTCGATACAAGGCGAAGTTGGCCCAAAAATAGGTGTTGCAGCAACTTTCATGATCACATAGCATGATCTACGAATGTTCTGGAGCTAAGACCAGAACCAAACTGATGGCATCATTGTCCCCTTTCCAACACATATTCACACCCTCGTTTCAACATCGTATGAGAAAGTTATGAGCGAAACACTGACGACGTGTCTGCTGAATCCGACGGTGACGTGGCAGCTGAATTGGAGATGAGTTGCAACTTGGAGAAGACCATGATGTTGGCATGTCCAGCTTGGCGATGTCCTCATCATCCTTCCCTTCTTGAATTGGAGTCATCCTCAACTCCATCTTGGCGATGTCCTCATTAGTGAGAATATCAAAAGTATAAATATGGCATTTAAGCTTATGAGCTAAAGGAGTGGGAGTTACTTAACCTATGGAAGGATTGTTCATCTTTATAGGTTATCAAGATTAACATGATGACTATCATCTTCCAAAGATAAGATATATAATATTGTAGGTCATTTGGTTAAGACTGAGATCAATGGAATGGTGCTATGATGTGAACTCCAAGATCAAGAGGGAATAATGACCAGTTACCTTTAAGATGTTATCTTTATTACTGGAGCATGATGACACCATGTGGTAGAGGGTAGATGAATTTTAATGGTCTTTTCCATTCTTGCATCTTGAGCTGTTCATTAGCATCTTGTCTCATATATTGTACTCCTTTATCACTTTTCTAGGCTTCTGCTTCTCTCATTATTTCATATCTACAAGGGATTAGTAGACAACATATACCCAAAGGAATATACTATTTATTTAAGGTATGTATAATATTTGCCAAGGATTTAAAGATTAACTTGTAGCCTATGTTTTAAATGATTCGCCATTACTTCAAATTTGTAAACAAGGTTAAGGTGAAGATATTATTTTGAAGAATATCTATAACCTTGAGTTGGTTCTATAAAGTCTTCTAATATGATTTAAACATTTTTATACAGAAGAGGATAGTCTATATATATAACAAATTCTTATACATGCTTTGATGTTATAATGTTTAAGTAATATTATGAAGTATACTTATAATAGAGTAAGGAAGTTCAGAAGACTAGAGATATTTATTCAAATAGAACCAAGAATATGTAGGTGAACCAAAAGAGTATTTTATTTGTTTTAAGTTTTAGCAAATTAAGCATGACATAAGGTAAGGATAACTAAGACAATTAACAAAATGGTATAAGATGTTGAATGTAGTTTAAAGATGCATGAGGCTTGCGTAAACATACCTTATGTCTTGCAGGGTGATTAGTCCACTATTATGGTGAAGTGTAGAAGGTGTTGAAGTGTTCTTTCATCCATTTCTTTCCATCTTAGTCCTTTCTATACACCTGTTCTCCTTTCTTTTCATTTCAAACCATGATCACATATTTATTCTTCCTTTCCTGCATAAATATTAGTGAACACATACCCAAAGGATTGCAACAACTTTGAAATACGGGTTATGGTCCATAATTTATGCAAATTTGATCTATGTTAATGAAAGGATGGGCTTTTAGTATTACTTTAGCATAGATTTCTTTTAAAAAATTTTGTTGGTAGCTGCACTTTTACATGGTTCAAGACAAAATAACTTGCAATAAAGGTTAAATTTATAAACTTTAATACTTATAGTTCTTCCATGGAGAATGAGTTGTGTCTTCCTTTTATGCAAAGTTATATTGGACTTCATCACATGCCTTCATTCATCTCTTGATGTGAGTTCACCTCTTGACTTACCCAAATTGAATTTGAGAGCTTCCTGCAGGGGTTAGTCCAACAAAATATCTAATGTCTAGTTTGATTTAGGAAGACATTTTAATCCAAGTACCACGCTTAATTTAAAAGCCTTTAGAATTAAGATCACCACTCCTAAACTAAGCACCATGCTTCATTTAAAAGATGTATGAAGATACTCCAAACCTAAGAATACTATTGCAAACAAGGTAGCATGAGAGCATATAGAGATTTACTTAAATAGAGACGAAAGCATGATCATGTATGGTGAGAATATTTTTTTTATTTTTAAGTAGATATGCCAGTGACATGTTGTTGGTATCTGTTAATGCCTACAAAATAAATCTGCAAGCGCACAGATACGTTGTAGCACTTCACCGGATAAGTATACCCAGTTTTAATATCAAACCCAAAGGAAGATGTGTGAGGGTCTTCTAAACTACACTTAACCAACTGAGTAGCAAACAAGGCTGTAGAAGGTAGGGATATAGAGGGGACAACTTGGGCTTCTAGTTCAGGCTTAAGCAAATTATAATTAAAATGTTTTACTAGGGAGTTGGATAGAAAAGCACAGACAGAGCTATACTCAGCTTCCAACTATTCTCCTGCTAGGCCTACTGACGGGATAGTGGAATAAGTAAGATTCAACGGAGCTATAAGTCACCTCCATGAGCTACCACCAAATCCAGATAATAGGGTACATCTACGAGCAACAGAGTCTAAGCACCACGCTTACACTACGAATACTACTCTAACCCAAGAGCTACAAGGATTAAAGTACTCAAAAGAGTCGTAAACTAACAAAACAGAATAAACAATGTTACTTACTTAAACACAGAAGTTGACTCCGAAGTAGTCTCAGATACAAGCCATAGAGGTAGCACTGACAGGCCGATACTCCTCCAAAACTTTCTCTTTAAACTCTATTTCTCTCCCTCTGAAGAACTAGCTTCTAGAGGTATAGAACTAGCTCTCTCTTGGATTGCTAACTCGAGAGGTCATCCATTCAAGGGACACCTCCGAGAATCCTAATTAGGTTTTCTAGCTAAAGCTCTTCTCTTCTTCTCTTGGATTCTCCTTATGGGGGTGTGCCTCTCCTTTTATAGCCCTGGTGAATCAACGTGAGCCCTTGGATCAAACCGACATTGGCAGATGGTGGAGATCGATCCTCAAATGTGGTGGAGTAAACCGGGTGAACCGGGGCGCGAACTGGGGTTGCCCCAGACCGGCCGGTCCCGGGCCAGACCGGCCGGTCTGGCTTGGCCGCCTCCAGGCCACTGGCTCGGTGTGGTGCCTTCTCGTCTCTTCTGAAATGTTCCTGTGTTGCCGTAGCGTCCATTCTGGCATTCTATGTTGCAGTGTAGCTCAAAAGTGTGTCTTTTCCATCGTTTACCTGCAAAACCGCTGATTCTCTAAAACTCATGGAATTCGTTAGTTAAAGCCTTGCTCTAGGTAGATGGATTGCTTTTATATCATTTTAGAAGATTAGTTGATGGTTGAATTTGATCATTAAGGACCGTCAACAACACCCCCACACTTAGGCTTTTACTCGTCCTCGACAAAAGGTTGGATCAGGCATAGCTTAGGACAAAGAGATCAATATATGCTCATTCCTGGTAATTCCTGCACTGCGAGATTCAAAGTGTCTACCAAACAACTTGGGAAGTTGAAAAGTAGAACAGTCAAACAGATTACCTTTATCTCACTGCTAAGTTCATTGGAGATTTTTGTAAGATTTTTGAAATAAACACATAGCTTACCTGCTCCTCAATGTGGTACTCTCAAATCACTCATTATATGTGGAATTTGTGGATCTCATGTAGGCATGAATGAATGACTGCCTTTCCTTGCAACCTACCTCTAATAGGCTTATGTGGAGTTCAAAGGTTTGGCAAGGAATAGTATACTTACCTTACACATCACCAAGCCAGCGTAAGAGTCCTAAGGAGAGAAGTGTCATACTCTTAGATCAAGATGTGCATGTGTGTGGAATATATGGTGGTGATCCTGTTCTACTTATGCTCATACTCTTGAAGGATATATCTCTCTTGCTTGAATTGGAATGCTTGGAGACAATGGGCTATCTTGAATTTTTCTTTTCTTTCTTTTCTAGAGAGCTAGACACCCTTGTGCCTTTTGTTCTTTTTAATGTTTGGACCCTTGTCCATTTTCTTATTTTAACTCTCTTTTTTTCTTTTTGCATAGCCCATGTCATCCTGCATGAAAAACTTTATGCAAGACAGAGATTCTGATATTCTTAGAACATAGATGAACACAATCCTACCAAAAATCTTTTTTTGGGTGTGTACTCTCAGTGTAAGAGTAGCACACATTTTTTTATGTGGATGGAAAAAGCTGTGCCTACCCCCAGTGTAGGGATAGTGCATATATGGAGTGTAAGTGGATCTTGATCTTGAGAGCATGATAAGTCTCTACAACATGGGTCTCAAAAGCTAACAGAGCTCAGTGCAAAATAAGTAACTTATATAGAAAGTTATGATCTCGTATGGCTCTATAGGCATTTTTAAAACCATAGAGGAGTAGCTTAGCTATTGTTTTTGTGTTTTTGAAATAAAAGCTCCAATAACCAGATAGAGAAATTCAGGTTTTTATGTTCTACTATCTCATACTTGTCAACAACTTAAGCGGAATGGGGTCCCTATAAAGAGTTCCCAACAGCTGCAAGTGTACAGGAGATGAATTTATGTGATTCTTGCCTTAAGTTATGACTAAGCCACTTATCCTTGAGGTGCAATCATGTTTCATTAAAGGATATTCAATTAAGCTCAGTTGTCAATAAATGAGAGTGCTTTGGAGTGCGTACCTGGCTTCTGTAGATGTTCTTCTGTGTTCTTTATTGGCTATCTCCCCCACACTTGTTTTCTGTTTCCTTTTATGCACAACAAGGTAGAGACAAAAACAAAGCATATATCTAGAGAGAGATGATGACTCTAAAACTTGACTCTTTATTATAAATGAGGCACATTTATTACACAATGAATGAATGAAGGAATTAACTAATTGAACTAACAAACTAACAAATCAAACTGACTAATGAATTACCACGTGTGCCTATCATCTCTATCTCTATCCCTTCTTATCTAGCTCCTCAACTCTAGCCTTGAGCGTCTTATTCTTGAGACGCATCTCCTCCTGCTTCAGTTCTAGATTCGCTATGCGTTGCGCAGCCATGGTTAGGGTGTTGAGCACCTCCGACAGCGTATGGCCCTACAGGTCTATCCTAGTCTCCAGCGTGGCTAGGTTGAGTCGAGGTTGACGAGGGACTGGTGCAATCCTTGCTTTCTTCTTCGGTGGCTCCGGGTTGGCTCTTGGTGGTGGATGGAACTTGACATTGCTTGGATCCACCCGTACACCATCCAGAGTTACTCGCTCCTTCTCTGTGGTGTACTTTGCTCCAGTCACCACCCCAAACTTGGTAGTGACACCCAGCAGCCTCTCCCCCTCTCTTGCAGGTAATAACTTGGTGCCCTAGGGAGAGAGATGCTAGGCTGACCGAGCGGGTGAGGCTTATCTCTAAGAAGCGGCCGACGAGCTGGAGGCGCGATGGTTGGCCTCCTGATGGCCTGACCGAAGCGTGCCTCCTCCACTGGAGCTCCTTGAGGTCGAGCTCGGATGACCTCCTTTGATGGTACCAGGACGATCGCCTTCGGTGGCACCACCGCCAGCTGCTTCGGCGGGATGATCGCCAGTGGGAGGACCTTCTCCGGCTCTTCGACGGTGTAGGAAAGGCTTGGGTTGGCCATTTGGTGGAAGATGGAGAGATTGGAGAGCTTCCTTGCTTGGGCTAAGAGAGGAGAACTCTTGGGATGAGAGGAGAATGACCCAAGGGGCTTGTTTATATAGTCCTGGTTCCTTGGGGTGGGGGTCATTCCATCCCAATCTATCCCGAGCATCTCTCGTGATAAGGCGGCGGCGGATACGAATCATGGCTGAATATTCGAAACCCTAACGGAACGAACTTCACAACGAGAGGTGGTGGACCCCGAGGCGGTGCACAGGCGGGACCGACCCGTGCAGGGGGTGGGAC
This sequence comes from Chrysopogon serrulatus, assembly GCA_015844335.1. Classification (NCBI taxonomy): domain Eukaryota; kingdom Viridiplantae; phylum Streptophyta; class Magnoliopsida; order Poales; family Poaceae; genus Chrysopogon; species Chrysopogon serrulatus. The sequence continues at coordinate 1,910,539 of JADLZL010000229.1, read as the reverse complement.
CGGCCGGTCCCACCCTGGCCCGGTTCCCGGTGCCCTTTCACGGGGTGAAATCTTGGCCTATTTGCTCTCCAAATTTTCTCCCGTCGCGGCCCGATTCGTGATGGGGTTTTATATTTTAATAAATTAGGGAAAAGTTAAGAAATAAATTCATCCAATTCCTCTGGTGGTCTAGAAGGTTCTAGAAAAATTTTAAGACGTTGGCCATTTACCTTGAATAAATTACCTTCGTGGTTTTGAAGCGTCACTGCCCCATGTGATGCCGAATTTACCACCGTGAATGGTCCTTCCCATTTGCTTCGTAGCTTTCCATATCCAAATAATCTCACCCTAGAGTTGAATAGTAGCACTTTATCTCTAAGATTGAAGCTCTTCTTCTTGATTCATTTATCATGCCACCTTTTAGTTCTCTCTTTATAGATCTTTAAGTTATGATATGCTTTTTCTCGCCATTCATCTAATTCTGAGAGTTGCATCTTTTTTTTGTTCTAGCAGCTTCAAGGTCCATATTCCATCTCTTGATTGCCCAATGAGCTTTGAACTCGAGCTCTATTGATAAATGACAGGTCTTGCCATAGACAAGCTGGTAGGGTGACATGCCAAGAGGTGTCTTGTAGGCAGTTCGGTACGCCCATAGTGCGTCTGGTAGCTTCTCCTTGCAAGCGGTTCCCATCTCATTAACTGTCTTTTGTAGGATATTCTTGATTTGCTTATTAGAAGTCTCTGCTTGGCCACTTGTTTGAGGATGGTACGGAGTAGCTACGTGATGTTGAATCCCTTGCTTCATTAAGTAGTTATGAAAGTCTTTGTCAATGAAGTGAGTTCCTCCATCACTGATCACCATTCTCGGGACACCAAATCTTAGAAATATTGTCTCTTGGAACATCTTCTTGGAATTTATAGAATTGGTGGCTTTGCATGGCTGTGCTTCTACCCATTTTGAGACATAATCAACTACCACTAGGATATACTCATAGTTGCCTGATTTTGGGAATGGTCCCATGTAGTCAATTCCCCAGACATCAAAGAGCTTGATCTGAAGATTGTTGGTGAGGGGCATAGCATCTCTTGAGTTGATATTGCCGTGCCTCTGACATGCTCCACATCTTCGGATGAAGTTCTTGGTGTCTTCATACATGGTTGGCCAAAAGAATCCACTTTGCCAGATTTTTGCATGGATTCGGAATGCGCCATAATGACCTCCATATGGTGATGAGTGACATTTTTCAATGATCTATAGTCCTTCTTCAGTGGGTACACATCTTCAGAGTAGTCTATCAGCACAAACTCGAAAGAGATAAGGATCATCCCATATATGTAGACAACTTCCATAAATAAGCTTTCTCCTGTCCGCCCCTGGTGGTACATATCCTGCAACCATAAAATTGATAATATTCGCGTACTAGGGATCTGATCTGGAGATGGCGTAGAGCGAGTTGTCTCAAAGAGAGTCATTGATTGGTAGTTCCTGCATATTCTTAAACTGCATTCTAGACAAGTTATCGGCAACAGGGTTTTCTACTCCTCTTTTATCATTTATTTCTAAGTCAAATTCTTGGAGTAGCAAAATCCATCTTATGAGTCAGGGTTTAGCATCTTTCTTAGTGAGCAGGTATTTAAGAGTAGCATGATCAGTGTAGACAATTACCTTTGCTCCCACTAAGTAAGATCTAAACTTGTCTATAGCAAAAACAACAGTCAAAAGCTCTTTTTCAGTAGTTGCATAATTAAGTTGAGGTCCTGTCAAAGTTTTGCTAGCATATGCGATTGCGTGATGTTTCTTATCTTTAGTTTGTCTCAAAACTATCCCCACAGCATAATCACTTGCATCACACATCAATTCAAAAGGTAGCAACCAATCAGGGGGTTGAATGATTGGTGCAGAGATGAGCGCTTTCTTAAGGGTTTCAAAAGCTTTCAAACAAGCGTCATCAAATTCAAAGAGAGCATCCTTAGCTAGTAGGTTTGTTAGGGGTCTAGCAATGTATGAAAAGTTATGTATGAACCGTCTATAAAAGCCTGCATGACCTAGGAAGCTTCGAATTCCCTTCACATTAATAGGAGGAGGTAGTTGTTCAATCACTTCTATTTTAGCTCTGTCTACCTCTATCCCTCTCGCGGACACCAAATGTCCAAGCACTATTCCTTCTCTAACCATGAAATGACATTTTTCCCAATTAAGGACTAGGTGCATTTCTTCACATCTTTGCAAAACCTTATCTAAATTTTCAAGGCATTTATCAAAAGTTTTTCCATATACTGAAAAGTCATCCATGAAAACTTCCATTATCACTTCAATCATATCAGAGAATATAGACATCATGCATCTTTGAAATGAAGCTGGAGCATTACATAGTCCAAAAGACATTCTACGGTAAGCATAGGTTCCGTATGGACATGTAAACGTGGTTTTGCTTTGGTCATCTGGGTGGATCGGTATTTGATGATATCCCAAATACCCATCAAGAAAACAGAAGAAAGAGTGATTTGCCAATCTTTCCAACATCTCATCAATGAAGAGAAGTGGAAAATGATCTTTCCTTGTTGCCTTATTTAGCTTTTGGTAATTAATACACATCCGCCATCCCGTGACAGTTCTTTGTGGGATTAATTCGTTCTTGTCATTTCTAACAACTGTCATGCCTCCCTTTTTAGGTACAACTTGCACAGGGCTTACCCACTCACTGTGTGGCACAGGATATATGATCCCGGCATGTACTAGTTTCAAAACCTCTTTCTTAACAACCTCTCTCATCGCATTGTTCAATCTACGTTGTGGTTCTCTAGAAGGTGTTATCTCAGGATCTGTAGAGATACGATGGGTGCAAAGAACAGGACTGATTCCTTAAGATCTTGGAGTGAATAGCCAAAAGCAGATCTATGCTTTTCTAAGACTGTGATCAATCGGAAGGTTTCCTTCTCAGAGAGTTTATCACTTATTATTACAGGAGATTCTCGATCATTATTTAGAAAAGCATATTTAAGTCCAGAAGGCAGGGGTTTGAGTTCTATGGGAGGCTTAGGTGGTTTCTCAGACTCATCTAGAGGGTCAGGTTCTAGCGTACTCTCTCCTTCCTCTTCTAGTGGTTCGGGATCATCCTCAAAGTCTGGTTCGAAAGATGATTCAAGGGTTGTCTCTAAGACTTCTTCCATAGGATCAGGCTCAGGAAGTGACTTAGTCTCACTATTGAGAACATGAGTTATGGATATAGGCAGTTTAAAATTCTTCCCAAGGCTAATGTTCAAATTCCCTTTTTGTCCTTCTTGCAAAAGTCTTTCTATAGGCTGTCCAATCAATACGTCAAACTCTATAACGTCAAAGACATAGAAGCTCAAATGAACTTTTATCCCCTTGACATAAATAGGTAAGACATAGAGAATCCCAAAACTTGGAATAAGATGGCCTAAAGGACTTTTCATAAACTTTGTTGTTGGGGTTAAGGGCATGTCTCTTCGAAGATCTTGAGCAAATGTTGCAGACATGATGTTAACTCCTACAATAGAGTTGTATAATGCTTAAAAGATCCCTTATGGATTTGGCAAAGTATGGTAGCTGATGTAAAATCTACTCGGATGACATCAGAGGAAAGCTCTAATTCTTCCAACCAATCATTGCTTATAATCGACACAAGCTCTTTAGCATTTTGTTTAAGGGAAGCCACCTCAGAAGGATCTAAGATTCTATCAATAAGTGACGACTTCTTTGATTTCTATGGTCTCCTAACAGCATAATAATTCGAGGTGTTTCCATAATCAGCAAATATATCATCCTTGATCTCGAGCATGAATTTTGGAAGTGGAATTTCTTCCTCCTCCTGTGGTTTAAGCTCACTAATAGTTGCAGGTTGGGATATGGTAGGTGTGGAATCCTGATCAACTATCGGATCTTCTTCCTCTACTTACTTCTTTAGAGATGCTTCATTTTCATGGATTTTTATAAGGACATTTCTCACAACATTAGGAGTGATATGCAAGAATGATCCTTTAGAAGCAAGGTTGAGGAACTTTAGAGTTTTTCTATTCAGACCCTTATAGAAATGTTGAAGTAGAACGGGGTCTGGAATGGATAGACTAGGTCCAGAATGAGTTAAGCAGTTAAAGCGTTCCTAGGCTTCAATTAAAGTCTCCTTCTTCTCTTGTCTAAAGAATAGAACTTCTAAGCGGAGCTCTACTACCCTAGAAATAGGATAGAATTGAAGGCAGAATTCAGTACATAATGCTTCCCAGTCACCTTTAACACTCTCAACGTGGAGATCATACCTATGTCTAGCTTCTTCAGTCAAACAGAAAGGAAAAAGCTTCCATCGGATAGTCTCGTCGGACATATCCTTAATGCGCAAACACGCACAGGTTTGTTCGAATTCATTGAGGTGAGAATAAGGGCTAGCATTGTCCTCTCCTGAGAAAGATTGGTTTCTGACCATGTCTTTTAAACATGGGCGTAGCTTATAGTCAGAGGCTAAGATTGGCTTTGCGGACGGCTCTGGCTCTAAGCGTAGGCTCATGAAGTTATATTTATAGATAGGCGTAGAATTAAGTTGATCCATTGAAGGATAGAAAAGGTAAAGAGAAATGGAAAAGATAAAGAGTGATAGTCTACAAAGAAAAGATAAGATTATAATATAGGTTAAGATAAGTTCAAAGTGATCTCAGCGACGTCTTCCCTGGCAATGGCGCCAGAAATGCTTGTTGGTATCTGTTAATGCCTACTGAATAAATCCGCAAGCGCACGGATACGTTGTAGCACTTTACCAGATAAGTATACCTAGTTTTAATATCGAACCCAAAGGAAGATGTGTGAGGGTCTTCTAAACTACACTTAACCAACTTAGTAGCAAACAAGGCTGTAGAAGGTAGGGATATAGAGGGGACAACTAGGGCTTCTAGTTTAGGCTCAAGCAAATTATGATTAAAATGTTTTACTAGGAAGTTGAATAGAAAAGCACAGACAGAGCTATACTCAGCTTCCAACTATTCTCCTGCTAGGCCTACTGATGGGATAGTGGAATAAGTAAGATTCAATGGAGCTATAAGTCACCTCTGTGAGCTACCACCAAATCCAGACAATAGGGTACATCTACGAGCAACGGAGTCTAAGCACCACGCTTACACTACGAATACTACTCTAACCCAAGAGCTACAAGGATTAAAGTACTCAAAAGAGTCGTAAACTAGCAAAACAGAATAAACAATGTTACTTACTTGAACACAGAAGTTGACTTCCAAGTAGTCTCAGATACAAGCCACAGAGGTAGCACCGACAGGCCGATACTCCTCCAAAACTTTCTCTTTAAACTCTATTTCTCTCCCTCTAAAGAACTAGCTTCTAGAGGTATAGAACTAGCTCTCTCTTGCATTGCTAACTCGAGAGGTCATCCATTCAAGGGACACCTCCAAGAATCCTAATTAGGTTTTCTAGCTAAAGCTCTTCTCTTCTTCTCTTGGATTCTCCCCATAGGGGGTGTGCCTCTCCTTTTATAGCCCTGGTGAATCAACGTGAGCCCTTGGATCAAACCGACATTGGCAGATGGTGGAGATCGATCCTCAAAAGCGGTGGAGTAAACCGGGCGAACCGGGGCACGAACCGGGGTTGCCCCAGACTGGCCGGTCCAGGGCCAGACCAGCCGGTCTGGCCTAGCCGCCCCCGAGCCCCTAGCTCGGTGTGGTGCCTTCTCATCTCTTCTGGAATGTTTCTGTGTTGCTGTGGCGTCCATTCTGGCATTCTATGTTGCAGTGTAGCTCAAAAGTATGTCTTTTTCATCGTTTACCTGCAAAACCACTGATTCACCAAAACTCATGGAATTTGTTAGTTAAAGCCCTACTCTAGGTAGATGGATTGCTTTTATATCATTTTGGAAGATTAATTAACGGTTGAATTTGATCATTAAGGACCATCAACGCATGTATGTGTGCAAGGATCTAAACATGTTGTGGATTTGACATGAGATGGAGTGGATGGATGGATTGTTCAAAGTAAACATGCAGTGGAATGCAATAGGATAACTACCCATCAAATTTAAAGTCATTGAGCAAGACTATCTCACCTTTCTTGATCATACTTACCATGACTCATCATAGAACCTATGAGTTGTGTAGCATCCATATTCGTCACATATAATGAACATTGAATTCATGTGATGATGACTTTTTCTCCAATCTACACATGGTTTGAGAAATATATATAAATGCTTTATACATACCTGTAAGATGGCAGGGTTTCATTGTTGATGAATCATGAATGTTCAGGCACCCTGAGTTCTTTAATATCTCTCATGTCTTGTTCTTGTGGAATTTCGCTAGAAGGTTGAAACGAGTGATGTCCTGCTTATTCCACAACTCAACAAAACAAGGGGTAATCCTACTAAAGCTAGTGGTAGACTAGTTTAGTACATATCAAGATCATTATCAAAATCTTTACGCCAATTGTTTTCCCCGCAACAACACCAAAAATGCTTGTTGGCATTTCTTATGCATAATTAAAATATAAAAGATTCTATAAGCGCACAGAATACCATTATAGCATTTTACCTCAGGTATCATTATTAACTAACCATAAAAGTTGGGCGCAATCTTAGGTAACTTATAGCCTAGACTCCATATATACACTACCGATTACTACTCTAGTCACGATCTATAACTAGAGCACCCGATACAGGTGAGATCCCATGCCAAAGTATAGCAACTATACTAACCAATCAAATGTAATGTATAGAAGTAAATAGAAAAGATAAAATATATTAAAGCATAAGTCTTACAAGAATAGATAAAAAGATATACTAGAACTCTGATGACTCCTCTGAAGACTCCTCCGGAATCCGAGCGTAGCGCCACTTTCCCTAACTCTCAACTATAACTAATCTACTACTTTGGAAAGTCTAGCCCTAATTCTCTAGAGGTGAGAGATCATCCTTTCAAGGGATGCCTCTACATCTCCATAATAATGTGGTGCTCTTAGGGAGGGGGTCTGCCTCTTTATTTATAGCCCGGTGGAATGAACATGCGCCGTAAGATCAAACCGACTTAAGCAACGGTGGAAATGCAAAACCTAAGGTGGTAGGAAGCCATCCATCGAAGTGGGCCCCGAACGGGCTCCGAGGAGCACCAGCCAGCCTAGGGAGGGGGCCGGGTGGCCCCACCCTATGACAGGTGGGCCCCGCCTTAAGTGGGTCGCCTTCTTGTGTCTTTTGGAGTCTTCTAGTGTTGGTTTCGGTGTGGAATTAGTATCTTTTGACTCCAGACTCCAAATAGGGCAAACCATATGTCTGTTTCAATCGTCTCGATGGGATTTTCACAATGGTGCACTCCAAATCATCATTTAAGATACTTTTATTCTATGCAAAATTGGATCTACCTAAAAATAATCGAGAACAACACAACTCGTGAAACTCGTTAGAATTAATCCCTACAACTATGCTTTATGATTCATTTCATATTAATTCATGCAATAATTGATGGTATAAAATAGGTATTAAGGACCATCAACAAGAGTCACCTGTGTAGAGAAGGCAGAACCACCACCAGAGTTCAGACTTGTTCCCTTCCTTCTGCCAAATAGTTCACAGGAGATACCATTTGAGGAAATGGAAACACAGCTTCCCTTCCTTGAACTATAAAAGGAGGGGCACTCTATGTCATTTACTAAGTTCACACACACGTATTCAACACAATCATAGAGACCTGAGAGCATGCCCCTCTATCTTACGAATTTGTACGCCCCTCCTATAAACAAGAGCTCAAGCAACATGATCACCACACACTAGACATAGGGTTGTTCCTACCTAAACCAGTATACATCCTTGTGTCCATTTAAACTAAGCCATCGAGCTAGACATGCAATCTAGATAAATTTACTAGTTGGTGTTATCAAAACACTGACAATTAGAGCACCAGGTAGGGGCTTTTGCGTGTCTCATTGTTTTTGCAGTAATATCAATGGCTCCACACCATGTTAGCTTCACTCTATAATCCCACATCTAGTTTGGGAGCCTGGACTTCATCCTCTCAGTGGAGGACCTACCATGGTGCCTGTCGCCATCAGCATGCCATGCATCCCGCTAGGTCGGCTCAGTGCTTTCTTAGGACCATAGCCGTCCCAAGAGGATTTTTGTCACCCTTTCTTCTCGGTGGACAACATCACCACATAGCTCAGTGGTGCCTATCGCTTCTATCCAAATCGTAGCCAGGGCCCATTTGACCATTTGGACTAGCCAACATGACCGCAGTAGTGGAATGATTCGTGATGCAGCAGTTGCACACACCCTTCATAGACAATGAGTTTGTGGGGATGATGGACTACGTCCTGGAATCAATCCATGACTTGCTCGTGGACGACCCTAGCCTTTTTGACTGTTATTCTAGCTCTAGAAGCTACCACCCTCCTAGGTGTGCTTCATGGCTGATATCCATGAACATACTTAGGAACAAGGTGATGAGGCGGTAGGGGCCTAGCGAACTCTTAGGAACTAGACCCTAGTGGGGGAATCATCGGCTCCCTGGCTAGAGCAAATGTAGGCTAGACAAAAGGAGTTGGAGGAAAATCGCATGATGCTTGACTAAGAGCACAACGAGCTTGAGTAGCAGCGGCTTGCTCTCAAGCAACAGCAGGTTACTCTCATAGCGAAAATTTGTTGTCATGGAGATGGGGGGTGAGCACGCACTTCTGCGAGTGACATCAACTGACGCATCCAGGAAGCCAAAACCTCACGGCAGCAGCAACGCTCCATCAGAGCCTGCCAGAACTAGCAACCCCCACCAAGCAGTGAGCACACCAAGAGATTCACATGCTGCTTGAAAGAGCAACTATCCAATAGATAGAAAGTTCTATGTCCTGCCGACATGGGACGAACATGACCCAGTGAGCACCCTACATGAGGCGTGACAAGGGGGCTTTGGTATATCAATCAGCACGAGACCAACATCCCCTACTGCAGAAGCATATTGGTCAAGCATGATGCTAGCGACACTATCAAGTATCAACAATGACGAGCATGAAATCGCCAATCGTGGGTACCACGCTCGACCGGGCAAATGCTATGACAGTAGAGAAGAGCAGAGCCAGAGTCCCATCAGAAGGGCCCAAAGATTTTTGGCTTGCATAACCTGCAAGCCATTGTTGACGGTCACTAATGTCAATTATAACCCATCAATTATCATCAAACATGACATGAAAAGAACCACAGAGCATAGGTATAGGGTTTCGATCTAATGAGTTCCACGAGTTTTGGTGAATCTATGTTTCTACAGGTACATACTAGAAAAGCTATCAAAGTTGACCAATATGACAGTATAAAAGTATCTCAAATGATGGATTAGAATGCACCATTGCAACGGACTCGTCGAGACGATCGAAACGGACATATCATTTGCCATATTTGGAGTCCCGGATGAAAAGATATCGCACCTGGAAGCGGCACCTGCGCAGGAAGGATCTAGAAGAGACCAGAAACCACCCCGCGGAAGGTGGGACCCACCTGTCACAGGGGGAGACCAGCCGGTCCCACCCCCGGACCGGTCGGTCTGGCATTTTGGCCATTTTGGCCCATCTTCGGCCCACGGGAGCCACCGCCTTTGAGGAAGAATCTCAGCCGTCTGCCGATGTCGGTTTGATCCAAGGGCTCACGTTAATCGCTCCTCCCTATAAAAGCAGCCCCAGACCCCGGGGGGAGGCATCCCCTGGAAACCCTAATTCATTATTTGTTGGGATCTATTTGAGAGGCGTCCCTTGAAAGGATTATACTCACATGGAGATCAACACACCAGGAAGATTAGGGCTAGACTCTTCAATGTAATAGATTAGCTACTTGAGAGCTAGGGTTGAGAGACTTCGTTCCAGATCTTGCTGTGGAGCCCTGGAGGTCTGGTATGTCTTTGTATCTTATCTTTGCAACACTTATGCTTTAATATATTTATCTTCTCTATTTACTTCTATGCCTTATTTATATGGTTAGTGTAGTTATTGCATCCTAGCATAGGATCTCCGCCTGTATTAGGTGCTCTAGTTATCATATGTGGCTAGAGTAGTAATCGATAGTGTAGACATGGTGTCTAGGCTATAGGTTACCTGAGGTTGCGCCCAATTCTTACGGTTAGTTGTGGTAGCCCATAGGGGTGATAGCTCTATGTGGCCTTTGTATTCCACCACGTCGGGATTGGTGTTTCGTAGGGCTTTTGGCAGCCTTCCCCAACTACCTTCTTCCCAGTATTATTCGAGAGTTGGAAAGGTACTACTGCCCCGAAGTGCTATAGTGTGTGCTATACTTACCCATGCATTAGTTACATTCTAGTGTCAACTAGAATAGAACCCGAGTAGTAGAGAAGTACATAGGAACCATGAACTCTCCCTTTTGGCCTCTCAAGTTAGTTAACTATATATTATATGATTCTCCTCTGTGTGTGATATTGTGCATAACTCTTATCATTTGCCACTTACCCCTGCTTAGGTCTAGTTGGTATACTAGTTAGTAGATACATGATGGAGAGCTATCAAACATCTTTAACCATTGTTTCCCAGTGGTAAAATATAAATAACGATACCTAGAATACTCCCGGTAAAATGCTACAATGGTAATTCTGTGCGCTTGCGGAATCCTTATACCAACAAGCATTTTTGGCGCTGTTGCCAGGGAAACAATTGGCGTAAAGATTTGGATATTGATCTTGATGTCTGCTAACTTAGTGTACCACTAGCTTTAGTAGGATTACCCTTGTGTTTGTTGAGTTGTGGAATAAGCAGGAAATCAAGTGTTCAACCTTCTGGCGAAATTCCAAATGAACAAGACAAGGGAGATGTTAAAGAATCCAGGGTGCCTGAACATTCATGAACCATCAACAATGGAACCCTGCCATCTCACAGGTTCATATAAACATATATTACTCTCACCATGTATAGATTGGAGAAAAGATCATCGTCACAAGAATTCAAATCTCATCATGTGTGACGAACAAAGATGCTACACTACTCACAAAGTTCATTATTGTGAGTCATGGTAAGTATGATCAAGAAAGGTGAGATAGTCTTGCTCATAGACTTTAAACTTAATGAGTAGTTATCATGTTGCATTTCACTTTATGTTTGCTTTGAACAATCCATGCACCTACTCTAACTCATATTAAATCCATAGCATGGTTAGTTCCTTGCACACGTGCGTAGCACTTGCATCTCTACTTAAAAATAAAAAAATAATAAAAAAAAATTCTCACCCTGATCATGCTTTTATCTCTTTTGAGTAAATCTCTATGTGCTCTCATGTTATCTTTGTCTGCTATAGTATGCTTAGGTTTGGAGTATCTTCATATATCTTTTAAATTAAGCATGGTGCTTAGTTTAAACCATAGATATTTTGGTCTTACTTCTAAAGGCGTTTTAAATTAAGCGTGGTGCTTAGGTTAAAATGCTTTCCTAAATCAAATTAGATGTGTGTCTAGTTTGATTTCTAAACCAAAAAGTATAGTATAGTAGACACTGGTTATTTTGTCAGACTAACCCCTGCAGAAAGCTCACAAATACAATTTGGGTAAGTCCTAAGATGAACTCACATCAGAGATGAGTCAAGGCTTGTGATGAAGTGCAATAGCTTTGCGCAAAAGAAGAACGACTCATCATTCATAGAAGAACTGTAAGTATCAAAGTTCATCTTTTGCTGCAAAGTTACCTTTACCTTGAGCCATAAAAGAATGTAGCAAACAAGAAAAAAGATGACAAACAAAATCTATGCTAAAAGTGATCCTAAAACCATCTTTTCATTAGCGTAGATGAAAATGGACAACAACCCATGTTTTAAATTTGTTGCAATCCTTCGGGTATGTGTCCATTAACATTTTTGTAGGAAAGAAAGAATAAATGTCTATTCATGGTTTGAAATGAAAAGGAAGTAGAACAAGTGTATAGAAAGGACCAAGATAGAAAGAAACCAATATGAGAACACTTCAACACTTCCTACACTTCACCATGATAGTAGACCAATCACCCTGCAAGACAAAAGGGACCTTCAGGCCAGTAAGAGTAGATTGACCAGCTCATTCCATGCATTGGCTAGTCGACCTACCATTTGTGCTCTGCCACAGTTCACCATCCCAAGCATGTTTGCGTACAAGTTAAAGGAACATAAGGCAAGTTTGAGGTTGGTTAAGGAACATGACATGGATCATTGAGATAGAATTGGAGTGACCCTCACTCTATGTCTTCAAGTGAGGAAGGGACGACAAGCAGGATGCAATTTTCCCTATATGGGTCAAACTGATGCCTGCTCTTATCATCATCTTTGAAGATACTCAAATGTCGACAGCAAAGACAAGGATGACACCCACAAGTCATGGGAGATGAAGCTTTCATACGTGTCCAAATGGAGTTCTTCCCCTGATCATCAAGATGGCTGGTGTATCATTAAAGAAGGACAAACTTTTTACCCGCCACTAGAAGATAAAGAAAATCAAGGAGAAACTCTAGTTTGCAGCTCCAATAGACATCAACTCATCAACCCAAAATCAGTGAAGATCAAAAAGGTTGATAGAAGAAAATGCAACCGTCTGTGTTCTCATCTCCTGGATCAGACGGTGCAAAATAGGTCAAGGTGAATATTGTCAACAAGGGGCCTCGATCAACAAAACACTAAAAGAATCAACCTTAAAAGAACAAGATGGATGAACAAAGAGGATGAACCTATCCAACCAATATCAAGTCCAAAATCCTAATAAGTTTGGTACAAGAAGGTACACTCATCTAGTCCTTCATCTCCATTATCAAAGGAGGCATTCATCCAAGGAGAAGTCTAGTTCGACAGACTTAAAACCACCGAACCCTCACCGAAAGGTAAGTCGGGAGTTATCCATATTTACTTCCTTGCATTGCATCAATTATTGTTTAGCATGTTTACTCTTCTGCACTAGCACTATATAAAAAAAGGAAAAAAATATAATACATTCATTTTGCATCTAAAAACTCAAAACCCCATGTGACATCCCTATAGTGCAAACTAAAGGAGTGTTCACTGTGGTGGCCTAAAAATAAAATAAAAAGTAGCATGCATATTTCCTTTCTGTTCAATAAAAAAAAAATCCAAAAATAATTATTGAGCATCTTGCGGCACTGTATGAACTGTAAAAACCTCTCACAACAACCAGTCCATGAAACGGCTAACCACTAACTGTTTATCCTAATCCGTTCCACGAGTTTTGGTGTTTTGTGAGATGTTTGCTGCAGGATGACTCTAAGAGCTAGTCCACCTATGAATCATCATCTACATCACTCGAAGTACATCTTCCCTACACACAACTAATCACTGTGTGGAGGAAACAACTTTTTATTGGATGAGATGAAGGTTCCCGGCTACACCAGCTCTTACAAGCATGAGCTCCATCGAGAGGACTGCTCAGCTTCAATGCTCAACCACGACAACAACTAGCTTGGGGGAAGGCATCCCCTAGGTACCCAGGTAAGTGTACCTATGTGATTATCGAGTTAGTCATAAAAAATAAAAAATACCAAAAATATATGGGCACATGAAGGTCCATGCTTTTTAGAGTCTTCTGAGTTATAGTATGAGTCTTAAAAATGAGAAAACCAAATAAAAAATATTTGTCTAGATAGAGTCAATAAAATGAAGCTCTCGAGATGATTTGAAATGATGATAAGCTGCTCTGTTACAACACCTCTAAAATACCTAGAGTTTAGACAAAAGCTTTCCCAAGTTTTAGCTCCAAATATTTTGACATGAAGATTTGCTCTGAGCCTAAAACTTGTGGGTTGCATATGCTTAAACTAAGTCTAGACACCTGATTGATAAGATTGAGAAAGTTTGAGCTGCTATCTATCTTGTTCTAAGTGACACTAGAGTTCTAGAGATTAATCTTTTGAAAAAATGGAAAAACATGATGAGTTCCTACATTGAGTTTTGTCAACCATTGTGACCCTAGTGAGAAATTTGTCATGCTCTTGAATCAAGATCCACCTCCATATGCATGCACTACTCTACACTGGAGTAGGCACAACAACATGCCATTCCATCTACATCCATTCCAAAAAAAATGTTTTTCTCCTACACTGGGAGAGAACACCAAAAAGATTCCATTAGGATAGCCACCCAATAAATGCTCTAGGTTCCTATTGCTATCTCTCCAAATCCCTAAGTGCCAAAAGGAGTGCTATGGGCTATGTAAAAAAAATTAAAAAAAAAAAAAAAGGGAGAAGAAAAGAAAAATGGACAAGTGTCCAAATGCTAAAAAGAATGGGTGCATAGATGCCCGACTCCCTGAGAAAAAGAAAAAGATAGCTCATGACCTCTGACCAGTTTTCAAAGTCCAAAGGAGAGATAGGTATTCAAGGAGCTAAAGTAGAATTAGGTTCCACCATATATCCACCATATCCATCCACTTATACATCTTGATTCGATTGCATGACTCGTTTCTCCATGGATCCATTGTTTGACCTAACAGCACATGCATTGCAAGTCTGCTCTTTCAGTTTTCTCCTTACCTATGAGCTCCACATAAGCTTTAACTATAGGATGAAAAGAAAGGCGACCATCATCACTGCTTTGGTGAGAATCCACAAATACCATATATATTGAGAGACTTGAGAGTGTCATACATGGGAAGCTCTGAGTTTTATTTGAAAACCTCTAAAAAACTCCAGAATGATAGTTGAGAGAAGAGCTTGAGACATAGTGCTTGGGTGGGATCTTTCTGTCTATCAAGTACTCAAGGCCCAAGGAAGAGCTGATAAGCCCCATAGTTAAAGGTAACATGAGTAAGTTTGAAAGTCAGCTCGGTTATTACTTAAGCTTAGAGGAGAATTTTTGTCTGAATGCAGGTATACTTTTGAGGAGTTACATTGAGGTTGCGACAACACTCTAAGAAACTACAAACATCTATATCTGTTTCCAAGTTTAGCTTTGCTAAGGGACTAGCAAAGGTTAAGCTTGGGGGAACTTGTTGACAGTCACTAATGTCAATTATAACCCATCAATTATCATCAAAGATGACATGAAAAGAACCACAGAGCATAGGTATAGGGTTTTGATCTAACGAGTTCCATGAGTTTTGGTGAATCTATATTTCTACAGGTACATACTGGAAAAGCTATCAAAGTTGACCAATATGACAGTATAAAAGTATCTCAAATGATGGATTAGAATGCACCATTGTGATGGGCTCATCGAGACGATTGAAACGGACATATCATTTGCCATATTTGGAGTCCCGGATGAAAAGATATCGCACCTGGAAGCGGCACCTGCGCAAGAAGGATCTAGAAGAGACCAGAAACCACCCCGCGGAAGGTGGGACCCACCTGTCACAGGGGAAGACCGGCCGGTCCCACCCCCGGACCGGTCGGTCTGGCATTTTGGCCGTTTTGGCCCATCTTCGGCCCACGGGATCCACCGCCTTTGAGGAAGAATCTCAGCCACCCGCCGATGTCGGTTTGATCCAAGGGCTCACGTTAATCGCTCCTCCCTATAAAAGCAGCCCCAGACCCCAGGGGGGAGGCATCCCCTGGAAACCCTAATTCATTATTTGTTGGGATCTATTTGAGAGGCGTCCCTTGAAAGGATTATACTCTCATGGAGATCAACACACCAGGGAGATTAGGGCTAGACTCTTCAATGTAATAGATTAGCTACTTGAGAGCTAGGGTTGAGAGACTTCGTTCTAGATCTTGCTGTGGAGCCCTGGAGGTCTGATATGTCTTTGTATCTTATCTTTGCAACACTTATGCTTTAATATATTTATCTTCTCTATTTACTTCTATGCCTTATTTATATGGTTAGTGTAGTTATTGCATCCTAGCATAGGATCTCCACCTGTATTAGGTGCTCTAGTTATCATATGTGGCTAGAGTAGTAATCGATAGTGTAGACATGGTGTCTAGGCTATAGGTTACCTGAGGTTGCGCCCAATTCTTACGGTTAGTTGTGGTAGCCCATGGGGGTGACAGCTCTATGTGGCCTTCGTATTCCACCACGTCGGGATTGGTGTTTCGTAGGGCTTTTGGCAGCCTTCCCCAACTACCTTCTTCCCAGTCTTATTCGAGAGTTGGAAAGGTACTGCTGCCCCAAAGTGCTATAGTGTGTGTTATACTTACCCATGCATTAGTTACATTCTAGTGTCGACTAGAATAGAACCCGAATAGTACAGAAGTACATAGGAACCATGAACTCTCCCTTTTGGCCTCTCAAGTTAGTTAACTATATATTATATGATTCTCCTCTGTGTGTGATATTGTGCATAACTCTTCTCATTTACCACTTACTCCTGCTTTGGTCTAGTTGGTATACTAGTTAGTAGATACATGATGGAGAGCTATCAAACATCTTTAACCGTTGTTTCCCAGTGGTAAAATATAAATAACGATACCTGGAATACTCCCGGTAAAATGCTACAATGGTAATTCTGTGCGCTTGCGGAATCCTTCAGATTTTAATTGTGCATAAGAAATACTAACAACCATGATCCCGTGCAATTACCGCGCACCAACAATGGTCCCTAGATAAAATGGGAAACCAATCCTAATGTCTGGGTCAAGGACTACTACTTGGCGTGCCAAGCCGGAGGCACGGGCGATGATAACTTCATCATACGAAACCTCCCTTTGTATTGAGGAGAGTCAGCCCGGACTTGGCTCGAGTATTGATATCGTATATGGCGTACAGATAAATCCGCAAGCACATAGATGTCAATGTAGCTTTCACCCGAGAGTATTCTAAGGTATCATATTTTTACGGGGAACGCGAAGTGAATTAGAGTGAGTACCAAGTGTGTCCAAAGATAGAATAAGGCTAGGCGAGAATAGGTAGAGAGGATATTTGTGGTTTCTATGAACTAAAGCAAGACTAAGGAAGACTTTACTATAATTGTTTTACTTCGGAGAGTACAACTTGCCAGATTCAACCTAGACATTCTGCATGATAGGGTCCTACAAACTTATAGAAATTTTTATAGGCTATTTACCCATAGCCTTTTAGGACCTTTCACTAATTATATAGGTTAGCTTAATAATGTGTGTCTAATATGTGTCATATAAAACAAGAGAGTTGTAGAGAGACGAACATAGGAAGTTTCAATATTCATGAAGTTAACTAATAGAAGAAGACAAACCAAAAAATAGAGAAAAATTATCTCTCCTAGTACTACTAGCAAATATGTTCATGTGTTATAACAAAACATATTATACATTACAACCATAAACTACTCGGATACATACGGAAGAGTTGAAAAAAGAATCAAGCTCTCTTTAATAATATTTTAACATTAGAATCTAGGTATGAACAAACTCATGAGTCTAGATATGAAGGAGATGATCCTACTTGTTGAAACATTGCGACCATCATTTAGACGCGAGTTGTTCTATTTTCAAGGTGCATGAGTGATATAAATGCAGAGAAACACACTATAGTTAATGTAAGGTAGACCAGATGAGATTTTCTCTCTTTAATATTAGGATAAGATAGATATATTTATATATATATAGGACGAGGTTTTCCTACTCCTAGGAGAATATATATAGGTAGTATATTGGGAGCCCTGGGCTTTATTGACACCTGTTAACGCCCAAAATTTATTAGCAATTACCACTTCCCCAGACATAAATATCTACTAGAATAGGGTTACCACTGATAATTTCCACAAGTTCTGGTGATTTGTGCATTTTTCAGGGAATTTTCTAGAAAAGCCTAAAAGAGGGATTTAAGTGCTAATTTACCACAAAACTTAACCGCGACGCAAGCACATCACCAGAGCGTTCAGGAATACTCCAGAAGACACCCGAAGCAACGGGGCCCGCAGCCATCACCAGGTGGGGCCAGCTAGCCCCACCTTGGCGCCGCCCGACCCCTTAGGGTTAGGGTTGGCTGCCCCTTCTGGAACCTTCCTCAACCGCCTCTAAGGAGTCATCCTGGCCGCTTGCTACGTCGGTTTGTTCCAACGGCGCGTATTAATCCCACCAGGCTATAAAAGGAGGGTCACACCCCCGGGAGGAGGCCAGATCAAGAGATGAAAAGTCAGAGCTTTAGATAGTGATCCACTAGATCTAGGCTAGCAATCAAGATAGAGATTAGAGAGATAGAGTAGAAGAGTAGAGATTCGGAGGAGCCCCGGCCTGTCGGAGCATCCTCAGGAGCTGTATTCATCTGGATTCGGCTCCCTCGCTCGGAGTTGCGTTCTGAGGTACTTCTGTATTTACCATTCTGATTCAAGTAAGCATTTGTTTATATTCGCTCTTTGGTTTGCAACTCATACTATATTGAGTACTTTGATTTGGGTAGCTCCTAGGTCAGAGTAGTATTCGTAGCGTAGACGTGGTGTCTGGGTTATGATTACTTGTGAATGTCCCCTGATCAGCCGGATAGTGGTAGCTCGCGTAGGTGACTTTATAGCTGCGTTGAATCCTTTGTAGTCCACTTCCCATTGATAGGACTGATAGGCTTATAGGTGTCTGGTAGGAAGATTACTCTGTTTCTTCTCCTATTCAGGTCACTTGTCCGATAAGACGATATTATACAAAGTTTACCGATAGTTAGAACTAGAGTACATTAGCTATTTCCATGTTCTTAATAGTTTTCTAGATTATTTGTACCCCTTAGATTAAGAGTATTAGGCTAGGTCATAAATCACCTACTGTTCCTTTGGGTTCGATATTAAAACCGGATTGATCTTGGTGAAGTGCTGATATGTATATATCTGTGCGCTTGCGGATAATCTGATAATAATTATTATTTAGGGTGCAGTTAGTTTATACCAACAAGCATTTCTGGCGCCGTTGCCGGGGAATGGTTTGCTGATTTTGATTTAGTCTATCTTAGTCTATAGTTATCCTTTTATATTAAAATAAAAAAATAAAAATAGTATAAAAAATGAATCTCAACTTCTATATCAATATGGAGCACCATCGGGATCGTATCTCCAGTCAAAAGAATCTTCTAAACCTATCACATCATCTGGCTATGAGCTACGTCCGGAATTAATTAAATTAGTTCAGGAACATATCTTTTTTGGTAATTCTAGCGAAAACCCCTATTCCCATTTAACTGATTTTGAGCAGACATGTTCATGTCTGAGTATTAAAGGCATGGCTGATGAAACTTTAAGATGGAAACTGATAAGGACACGGCTACGCTGTCCAAGAATTATGCCCAATCTTTCATGGTACAAATGTGCAATAATGAAAATATTCTCAAGTATCACAAGTAATAATTAATTATCTGGTAACCAAAACAATATAGTTTTCTGTTCCAATCGAATTAACACTTGCAAGATCACCGCTAGATGATAGTAATATTAAATTGATGGACAATAGATCTCAAACAGCCAATAGAATAATCTCACGTGACCAAAAGATAGTATAGATGAGGCAATAATGACCGCGGCAATGCAAATCCAAATGGCGCAAGCTTTCAGGGACAAAAGATAAACGAGATTGTTTAACCAATCTGAAAATAGCAATAGCACTGATAGAGGGAATCAGCTTACAGAGATGCAATCTGAACCCTAGATACTTTTCTTCCACTTGTGGCTGCGACGAACCACGATCAGAAGAACTGGATTCCGACGGAAATCCGAGACGCGGTCAGGCTGCAGCAGCTCGATCACGCACTCCACACAATCCGAGAAGGATCGACAAGGTAGACCGGAGAGGAACCTCCCTCTGCTTCTCTTGGGGAAAACCCTAGATGAAAACACAAAATAAAATCTAGTCTAATCTCTTACATGGACTGCGTCCAGATTATATGACCAGACCAGAACAAAGCTGTGACATGCTAGCTAGCAATACTACTTTGGCCAAAAGGAAATATTAAAATAAACGGCAGCAATGCTAATCACCTTGCTATATTACGTATCCAGCATGGGCTCACGTTGGCCTAAAAATGAATATAATAGGCTCCAAATCTTTCAACTTGGCATCTCGACATGCACTTCACCAATCAGAATAAATCTTTTTATTTTAAGCTCATGTCTCTTGTGAAAATTACTTCCTTCAAAAATTAGCTTGGTTGCCATCATCACGTTCTGCCTTCTGTCAAATAAAAATGCACCAAAGTTCATGATGGGATCTTTCATATTATTAGCTGATAAATCACTGGGAACTGAAATAATGACTTGAGGAGCCATGAGCTCATCATCCTCTCTCCCTTGAAACAAAGCCGTCCTCGGCTTTGGCATAATCTCAACTGGCTTCTTGCCATCTGTCTTGCTGTCGTCATGTTGCACAAAATCAGATAGAGAGCCAAACTATGTATGAGATTTACTTACAACAGCATCTGCATTTTTTAACTCCATGCAAATACTATCTGAAGCTTTACCCAGCGAACTATTCATCATAATAAATTCTCCCTTACTAGGGACTTCGCAATTACTAGGTGCAATGTTAAATTCCTCGCATAAATCCTCAACTGCAATATTTTGAGAAGCCATGGGTTCAACATTCTCCGCTTCTTGAAACAAAGTTGTCCCTAGCTTTGACATATTTTTAACATCTTCTATCTTGTGCTCACTCTCTGGTTCAATATTGGAAGCTTTGATTGTAGTCTTGGATGGCATAATAATAAAATCATTTTTAGTGCTAGAAGCGGAATTATCAGAAGAACTGCCATCACAAGAAACATCTCCAGAAGTGCTAGCTGTTGCATTCTCCCTTGACGCCTTGGGAGCAATAATTTTAGAACGTACTGTGGTTGCATCATGCTTTGAAGGCTGATTAGGTTGAGCGTTGAACTCGGCAATCTTCTTTGCAGCAATGATGTCTTTGATAATCATCATATTGTTCTCAAAAAATATTGGAGATAGACCCAAATTAGATTGATGATTTAATTGGCTCCTTGCAGCAAATGGCGGACTCACTAGCAGCAGCAAGAGTAGGAATATTCACATCAGAAACTCTTTCCGTTTTCATTAACGGGCAGAGCTAAGAAATGGTATAATCGCCATGCTGGAAGTAATCAAGGAGACTGGGAAATATTACAAAAATACTTTTGCCTTAAATTCTTCCCAGTAGAAAAGGTTGCTAAACTTCGGTTTAAAATTATAGGATTCAAACAACTAGACAATGAATCGCTAGGCAAGGCTTGGGATCATTTTGATGGCTTCGTAAATTCTAGACCCAATCTTGCTTTACCAGAACCTATGCTTTTACATTTCTTTTTAGGCCTTGATGATAGTGTTGACACCTCTTAATGTTATCTCTAGTAACGGCGCCAAAAATGCTAGAGTAGCGCACCACCATTAGAATGCCAAGTTGTCATCCCCAGCATAACACCAAGGGGTGTGTTATTAAATCATGCCACCATTAAGAATATAGAAATATATCCGCAAGCGCACAGATCAAATACCATTGTAGCATTTTACCCGGAGTATTACGGGTTGTCATTTATATTTTCTCAAAGGAAGGTCTACATGGCTGTGTAAAGGTAGTGTATTTACCTAGAGTATAACGAATAGGCATAACCATGTCCTCGCTACTCAATGCAGGGGTAAATTACAAGATAATAGATAAGATAAGTATATAATCATCAGCATAAACAGATAGAGACTCCTAGCTATATCATTAGGGTTGCTAGTAGAACATCAAGAGATATTCCTAGGTTATTCCTAGCTACATGTCAATGTATATTATGGTTAGTGCAATACATCTAGTAATCATGGCTAAGGTTAGAATTACATTTATTCATAGTGGACATACTAAGGAAGTTTGAGAACATAGCATACCCTTCCGTCGTATACAAGCCCTACTGTGCCTATAAACGGGGTTTGGATTACATAGGACTCAACAGGAATGTCACACCCGCGATCTACCAAACCTGGCCTATAGGGTGCATTCGCAGATAAACAACGTATAAGCACCACGCTTACACAATGTTTATCACTCACCCAATAATCAATTAGATGAGTGCTATATGAACCTATGGATAAATATAATGTTAATCTAGCTATACTAAGTATATAACCATAATAGACAAAGAACATAATAACTATGCATATAAGTAAATAAGAATTCATCAATTCAATTGTAGCAATCATATAACTATACAATGAAAGAGAACAAAGGCGAGAGGACGTAAGAACTATACCAAATCCAAGCTTTTGATGGCTCCGGAATCCAAGCCTGCGCTTGCCTCCCTCTAGTTCTAATCTAGCTATCTAGGCCCTAGCTAAGGAGCTCTGATTAGGGTTTCTGGCTGATGATCAGACTTCTGAATGAGAATGAATGAATGGGGGCTCTCCCCAGGGGGTGCCTCTCCTTTTATAGCCCTAGGCGATGATCGTGAGCCATCGGATCAAACCGACATTGACGGACGGCTAGGATTGATCCTCAAAGGCGGTGGAGCGAACCGGACGAACCGGGGCTGGACCGGGGCCCGAGCCGAGACCGGGCGGTGCAGGGGTGGAACCGGCCGGTCCCACCTGGTGGCCTCCGGGCCCCTGGCTCGACGTGGTGCCTTCTCGTCTCTTTTAGAATCTTCCTATGTAGCCGTGGAGTCTGTTTTCTGTTTCCTTGTTCCGATAAGCTCTTGTGTTTGCGCCTTTCCGGTTTACGCCTGCATAAATAGTGAAATACCAAAACTCGTGGAATTCGGTCAATGTAAACCCTATGTCTACTTTGGTGATCACATTTGCATCCTTTTCATGGCTAGTTGATGGTTGAATTAATACAATAGTGGTCGTCAACAGATAGAAATAAGGAATATCTTAATTTGGCCTCGGGTGGAGCATTTATGCATATTACTGTTGAACATGCTAAAACTATTCTTACTAATATTTTAAATGATCTTCTCAAAGAAAAAGAAGAGTTGCTAGAAGAAAATTCTCAGTTAGCTGAAAATGAACTTTTACCTGATTCATCTCAATCTATAGTTGAATTAAAACCTGAGCTAGCTAATGAGATAATTCCAAATTCTGAGTGGATATTTGAAATAGAGGATCTTTGATGATTTTAGGGAACACTACACTTTATCGCAAAATTATTCAACTTCAACAATCTAGAGATTTGAATTCTAATTTTTCACATCCTGATGATTTAAAATTTCTTAGTGAGATAACAAGGGAATTAGTTTTTATTTTGGGTGATGATTGGTTAATAGAATTTGAGCAATCCCCTGAAGTAATTCATTTTAATTCACCCTCTGTTAGTATAAAGTTGCAAGTAGATTCATATCCTTTTGAAGCTTTATACAACCCAGTTGTAGGACTCAACATTATGTCATACACCTTTACTAGAGAATTTTTGAAAGACATACCATTAATTTCTATAAATAAATTATTTAAAAATTATTCAGGACACATTATTCCTAGTTTAGGAGTTTTGAGTGCACTTCCTATTGTTATTAATAATTTCCGCATTTTACTAAATTTCTATATCTTTGATATGTGGGATTTTGATGTAATGATTGGAGTACCCATAATAAAACTTCTTTAAGAAGGTCATGATGGTAAATTAAATGTTAAATTTAGGGAAGGATTTAATTTTTTGATACCTATAACTCATGCAGTAAAATTTAAAGCAGAACTCCTTCCCGAATTAGATCCAATAGAAGAGGTTAAGGCGATTGAATCTGATAATTTTATTCAACCTGATTTAGAAGAGGATACCCAGTTCTTCATAAATGAAGAGGAAGAGGACCTTTTTGATCCTGAATCTCTTGATGAATTACTAGAGCCACCTAAACCCTCTATTGAGCTTAAACCGTTACCATCTGGTCTTAAATATGTTTTTCTAAATAATGATCAAAAATATCCTATGATTATAAGTGATAAACTTTCTGATGAAGAGACTTATAAACTGATAACTGTTTTAGAAAAACATAGAGTTGCTTTTGGATATTCACTCCAAGATCTAAAAGGGATTAGCCCTGTTCTTTGCACCCATCGCATACCAACTAATCCAGATATTACACCTTCAAGAGAGCTTCAGCATAGACTCCAAAACTGCGATGCGAGATGTAGTAAAGAAAGAAGTTCTAAAGCTTTTACATGCAGGGATTATATACCCTATGCCGCATAGTGAGTGGGTTAGTCCTGTTTAAGTTGTACCTACAAAGAGATGAATGACAGTTGTCCAAAATGATAAAAATGAATTAATACCTAAGAGAGCTATCGCTGGATGGTGAATGTGCATAGATTATAGAAAACTCAACAAAGCAACAAAGAAAGATCACTTCCCTCTACCTTTTATTGATGAGATGTTAGAGCGCTTAGCAAATCATTCTTTCTTTTAGTTTCCTTGATGGTTATTCAGGATATCACCAAATCCCTATCCACCCCGATGATCAAAGCAAAACCAACTTTACATGTCCCTATAGAATTTATGCTTATAGAAGAATGTCTTTTGGATTATATAATGCACCCGCTTCTTTTCAAAGATGCATGATATCTATATTTTCTGATATGATAGAAGAAATCATGGAAATTTTTATGGATGATTTTTCAGTTTATGGAAAAACTTTTGATGATTGCCTGGAAAATCTAGATAGGGTTTTGCAAAGATGTGAAGAAAAACACTTAGTCCTCAATTGAGAAAAATGTAATTTTATGGTTAGAGAAGGAAGTGTTAGGACACTTAGTGTCAGAAAGAGGTATAGAGGTAGATAAAGCTAAAATTAAAGTAATTGAACAACTATCTCCCTCTGTTAATGTAAAAGGAGTCCGAAGTTTCCTTAGTCATTATGGTTTTTATCGTAGATTTATAAGAAATTTCTCACGAATTGCTAGGCCAATGACCAGATTGTTAGCTAAGGATGTACCTTTGAGTTTGATGAAGAATGCTTAGAATCATTTAATATTCTTAAGAAAGCACTTACATCAGCACCAATCATTCAACCCCCTAATTGGTCTTTACCTTTTGAAATTATGTGTGATGCTAGTGATTATGCAGTAGGAGCAGTCTTAGGACAAACGAAAGATAAAACACATCATGCAATTGCTTATGCTAGCAAGACAATGACAGAAGCACAATTAAATTATGCAACTACTAAAAAAGAACTTCTAGCTATTGTCTTTGCTATTGATAACTTTAGGTCTTACTTAGTCGGAGCTAAAATAATTGTTTATTCTGATCATGCTGCTCTTAAATATTTGCTCACTAAGAAAGATGCTAAACCATGATTAATAAGATAGATCTTATTGCTGCAAGAATTTGATTTGGAAATTAAAGATAGGAAAGGAATAGAAAATCCTATTGCTGATCATTTGTCTAGGATGTATTTTAAAGAATCTCAGGAACTTCCTATTAATGACTCATTAAGAGATGACATGCTGTTTAAAGTGACCAAGATAGATCCTTGGTACGTGAATATTGTCAACTTTATGGTTGTAGGTTACGTACCCCCAGGAGAAAACAAGAAAAGACTCATTTATAAAAGTCGTCTCCACATATGGGATCCACCATACCTTTTTTGGGTATGCACAGATGGATTACTCAGAAGATGCGTACCAGTAGAAGAAGGCATGCAGATCATTCAGAAATGTCATTCATCACCATATAGAGGTCATTATGGGGCATTCCGCACTCATGCAAAAATCTGGCAGAGTGGTTTCTTTTGGTCAACCATGTATGAAGACACCAAAGATTTCATTCAAAGATGTGGATCGTGTCAGAGGCACGGAAATATCAATGCTAGAGATACTATGCCGCTTACCAACAATCTTCAGATAGAGCTCTTTGATGTCTGGAGAATTGATTACGTGGGACCATTTATGAAGTCAAGGAATTATGAGTACATTTTGGTGGCAGTTGACTATGTATCCAAGTGGGTAGAAGCTATGCCATGCAAGAATGCTGACTCAAAACACTCAAAGAAAATATTTGAAGAGGTTATATTTCTAAGGTTTGGAACACCAAGAATGGTTATAAGTGATGGAGGAACATATTTCACTGACAAGAAGTTTCACTTATACCTACAAGCTCATGGAATACGACATAATGTCACTACTCCATATCATCCTTAGAGGTGGCTAGGCAGAAACATCAAATAAATAAATCAAAAATATTCTCTAGAAAATAGTAAATAAAATGGGAACTTTATGGAAGGATTGGTTACCTGATGCACTATGGGCATACCGGATAGCATACAAAACACCTTTGGTTATGTCACCATATCAATTGGTATACGGTAAGACCTGCCACTTAGCAGTTGAATTAGAACATAAAGCTTACTGAGCTATCAAAAGATGGAACATGGATTTAGAAGCTGCTGGAGAGAAAAGAAAGATGCAATTAATAGAATTAGAAGAATGGAGAGAGAAGGCTTATCACAATTTAAAGATCTACAAAGAACGAACGAAGAAATAGCATGATAAGAGAATCAAGAAGAAGGAATTTGCACCAGGAGATAAGGTATTACTTTTTAATTCCAGGTTCAAATTATTTGGGCTTGGAAAATTGAGGAGCAAATGGGAAGGATCCTTCACCGTTGTAAATTTATCACCACGCGGAGCAATAACTCTACAATCAAACGAAGGTACGTTATTCAAGGTAAATGGACACCGCCTTAAACTTTATTTAGAACCAGTTGATTCAGGAGTAGTGGATGAAATAGAATTCATCCAATTACCAACTTATTAAGCTCTATTTTATTCTAGTACGAAATTTTATCTGAAACCGTATTTAACAGAAACATAGAAAGAGTCTGAAGCACCCCGCGGAAGGGCACCCGAGGTGGGCCCTGGGTGGGGCCGATCGTCGCCCATGTGGGGCCGATCGGCGCCCCCCAGGCACCTCCCGTCCCGACTCTCGTCCCCTGTCCTTTTACACCCTTCCTATGTATATTCGCGTATTATCCAAGCGCAATCGGATATCCTTTCGTACGGATCCCGTAGAGCCTAGGTTTTGTCCTCATCCTGTCTCCTGAAAACCCATATAAATATGTATCTAACCCTCCTCAACTATATTCCATAACCAGCCACCTCTCTCTCCTTCAAAAGAGCTCTCCAATCTAGATCTATTAGCAATGGCGAACAAGGCAATCATCTCCTATGGCGCGGACTTCGACAGCATCCCCAGCGATGATTCGAAGGCCCTCGTCCTCGCGCAGTCGAAGCCTCTCGCCATCGTGCCGCCGAAGCAAGTTGCAATGATCCTCCAGCGCCATGAGCAAGTCTACTACGTGCAAGATCCATCTGCTCTTCCTCCACCACCTGCAAGGCTGCTGCTTGAAGGAGGTGCTAAAGGAAAGCGGATTCCTATCCCCAAGGGTACCCAGCTTCTTCCACCTAGAGACAATGAGCGACTCGTGTCGGTCGAGACCGACAAGAAAGGCAAGCTGATATGTGCTAAGTACACCAACGCCGCTCGCCCTTCCGTTCAAGGAATTCGTGCAAACCCTAATGAAGTATGCTACACCGAGCCATCGCACCTAAGCCAAAGCCTAAAAGGAAGAGAGCAACATCAGCATTAGCACTGGAGAAAGTTCCCAAGCAGCCAGCACCAACCTTACGCACTCTCAACGACAAGCTTGAAGACCTCTCCAACCTTGTCAAGGAGATGGAAACATCAAACAAACCGAGGGACAAGCTCATAGACGACGTGAATAAGTAGGCTAGGGTCAATCTCAAATTAATCCGCAGCCTCAGGCGCGACAAAGATAAGATTGAAGCAGAGGTTGCAGCCCTCAAAGAGATTATTTAGGGCCTCAATAATGAAGGGCAGCATTAGTTACCTAGTTATCCAATAAGGCACACTTCCGCTAGTTCGATTAGTTAATGGAGTCAATCGAGTCAAGTCATTTTCTTAGGACAAAGCCTAATGAGCTAGGGCAGTCGTTAGCTCAGTCATTAAAGCGTCTGTTGAATTTTATTATACCACCACCATAAATGAATAAAGTGCCTTATTTTATATTAATGTTTGTTATCTACTCTACTCTCTATTTTTGGAATATTCTATCTGCACATATTGTGTAGAAAAGTATGCAGGAAAACAAGTGTGGGGGAGGCACAATTAATCACGAAGCGAAAATATGATCGAAGAATTAGCGTAATTCGAAGCGACATCGAACCAACACCGCGCAAGTGAAGCGGGACCCATAGGACCCCAGAGGTGGGGCCGGGCGGCGCCCCTCTGCCACCTCTCACCTCTTCATTTCAGTCACGGTCAGGTTTGAGATAATTACAATTCAATCACATATATTATACTCTGAATTTCAATCCGAATTATAATTTTTCATTATAAATACTTTTAAAGAAATAATAAACTCATTTAATCCATGACTTGAGAAAATAAATTATATGACACTCTTCGAGTCATGATTATTATGAAATTTATAGTGCTTCATGAATGCCTAAGTTATTATGGGAAGTGAGATAGCGAAAATAATGATCACTGAATTTCTGATAATTTGTCTTTGGAGATTTTATTTTAGAAAATTTGAAAACAACTAGCTTCACTTCTCTTTGTAATGGAACCCAATAATAATCACATCAATCTACTTTAATAGCTTTGGCAAGAGGTTTATCATATTCCCAGTATCATAAAATAAAAATTAATTAAAAATATAAATTCACTGTCTTGAGCAGTATTATGAAGGAGGCATGAGCTATTCAGAAAGATTCTAAGGAAATAAAAGGGACAAGTGTCCAAAACCTCAAAAAGATAGATTACGAGGAAATAAAAATGGACAAGTGTCCGGAACCTCAATTCAAGAAAGAAAAGAAAGATGAGCATGTGCTACACAAAAAGAATTAGAAGAGCTCAAGGTTCCTCCGACATAATATGCCAAGAAGTAAGAGATTTTCTAATCCAGGAATATGATAATTCTCTCCCTTGCTAAATGAAATATAAACCACCGGTACCACTACAAAGAGAAGGAGGAAGCTAAGTTGCAAAATCCATTTCCTCTCCAACAGACATAATTAGAGGAAAAGAGTAATCAGTCTTAAGCTCTCTTACCCCGCAATCACTTAAGGATTTATGATAGACATTTAAAATTTCATAATACATGATAAATAGACTAGTGCTATAGAATTTAATTCCCAAGTTTTGCATTAAAATGTGTATCCTTTTTTGCCAAAACCAACCTTTTTCTCGGGATGAGCAAAAGCCTAAGTGTGGGGTAATTGTTGACACCTGTTAACGCCCAAAATTTATTAGCAATTACCACTTCCCCAGACATGAATATCTACTAGAATAGGGTTACCACTGATAATTTCCACGAGTTTTGGTGATTTGTGCATTTTTCAGGGAATTTTCCAGAAAAGCCTAAAAGAGGGATTTAAGTGCTAATTTACCACAAAACTTAACCACGACGCAAGCACATCATCAGAGGGTTCAGGAATACTCCAGAAGACACCCGAAGCAGCGGAGCCCGCAGCCACCACCAGGTGGGGCCGGTCGGCCCCACCTTGGCGCCGCCCGGCCCCTTAGGGTTAGGGTTGGCCGCCCCCTTCTAGAACCTTCCTCCACTGCCTCTTAGGAGTCATCCTGGTCGCTTGCTACATTGGTTTGATCCAACGGCGCGTATTAATCCCACCGGCCTATAAAAGGAGGGTCATACCCCTCTGGGAGGAGGCCAGATCAAGAGATGAAAAGTCAGAGCTATAGACAGAGATCCACTAGAACTAGGCTAGCAATCAAGATAGAGATTAGAGAGATAGAGTATAAGAGTAGAGATTCGGAGGAGCCCCGGCCTATCAGAGCATCCTCAGGAGCTGTATTCGTCTGGATTCAGCTCCCTCGTCTAGAGCTGTGTTCTGAGGTACTTCTATATTTACCATTCTGATTCAAGTAAGCATTTGTTTATATTCACTCTTTGGTTTGCAACTCATACTATATTGAGTTCTTTGATTTGGGTAGCTCCTAGGTCAGAATAGTATTCGTAGCGTAGACGTGGTGTCTGGGTTATGATTACTTGTGAATGTCCCCTGATCAGCCGGATAGTGGTAGCTCGCGTAGGTGACTTTATAGCTGCATTGAATCCTCTGTAGTCCGCTTCCCGTTGATAGGACTGATAGGCTTATAGGTGTCTGGTAGGAAGATTACCCTGTTTCTTCTCCTATTTAGGTCACTTGTCTGATAAAACGATATTATACAAAGTTTACCGGTAGTTAGAACTAGAGTACATTAGCTATTTTCTCATTCTCAATAGTTTTCTAGATTGTTTGTACCCCTTAGATTAAGAGTATTAGGCTAGGTTATAAATCACCTACTGTTCCTTTGGGTTCGATATTAAAATCGGGTTGATCTTTGTGAAGTGCTGATCAGTATATATCTGTGCGCTTGCGGATAATCTGATAATAATTATTATTTAGGGTGTAGTTAATTTATACCAACAGGCTTCCAATAACTTAGGGGAAGCCCCAACCAACCTGGTCAGGTCCAGCAGACCACGTGCGGCCCAACCCGACCGCACGCGGCCCACCCGCCCGCCCACGCACCAGGTCCCGAAGGCCACCGACGCCCACCCGCATGCGCCAGCGTGTGGTCCCCGTGAGACCGGCCTGGTCCCCGCGCTGCCCGTCGGCGCCGGTGTGGTGTCTGGCACCACACCAGCCCAGCGCGTCCGGACCCCACCACACGCTGTCCCACGCCCACGTGTGCACGAACGCGGCGAGTCGTGCGTCCGCCCCGACCCACCGATGCCC
Organism: Chrysopogon serrulatus; assembly: GCA_015844335.1. NCBI lineage: Eukaryota > Viridiplantae > Streptophyta > Magnoliopsida > Poales > Poaceae > Chrysopogon > Chrysopogon serrulatus. Next base: position 1,879,987 of record JADLZL010000229.1, on the reverse strand, counting down.
CACGATACCGAACACACATAAATGCCATAACAAAGATGCATACAATGTCGGGGTGTGTACAAACCTACATATATTCCCCATACAAATCTGATTCCATGTACCGTCCCCGAATAAATCCCCCCCGGTGGGGGAGGCTCCGGGAGGGTTGTATGCACCCTCTCCCTATAGGGGTTTGGGGGTGGGTTGGTGGGCCACACGCCGTCCCTGAATAAATCCCCCATGGGGAGGCTTCGGTAGGGTTGTATGCACTCTTCTCTAATTATATAAACATCCCCCCTATAGGGTTGGGGGTAGGTTGGTGGGCCACGCACCGTCCCCGAATAAATCCCCCCAGTGGGGAGGCTCCGGGAGGGTTGTATGCACTCTTCCCTAGTTATATAAACATCCCCCCTATAGGGTTGGGGGTGGGTTGGTGGGCCACGCACCGTCCCCGAATAAATCCCCCCAGTGGGGAGGCTCCGGTGGGGTTGTATGTACTCTTCCCTAGTTATATAAACATCCCCCCTATAGGGTTAGGGGGTGAGTTAGTGGGCCACACACCGTCCCCAAATAAATCCACCCAGTGGGGAGGCTCCGGGAGGGTTGTATGCACTCTTCCCTATATCCCCCTATAGGGTTGGGGGGTGGGTTGGTGGGCCTCGCACCGTCCCCGAATAAATCCCCCCAGTGGGGAGGCTCTGGGAGGGTTGTATGCACTCCTTCCTAGTTATATAAACATCCCCCTATAGGGTTGGGGGTGGGTTGGTGGGCCACCCACCATCCCTGAATAAATCCCCCCAGTGGGGAGGCTCTGGGAGGTTTATATGCACCCTTCCCTTGTTATATAAACATCCCCCCTATAGGGTTGGGGGGTCGATTGGTGGGCCACGCACCGTCCCCGAATAAATCCCCCCAGTGGGAAGGCTTCGGTAGGGTTGTATGCACTCTTCCCTAGTTATATAAACATCCCCTCTATAGGGTTGGAGGGTGGGTTGGAGGGTGGGTTGGTGGGCCACGCACCGTCCCCGAATAAATCCCCCCAGTGGGGAGGCTCCAGGATAGTTGTATGCACTCTTCCCTAGTTATATAAACATCCCCCTATAGGGTTGGGGGTGGGTTGGTGGGCCACGCGCCGTCCCTGAATAAATCCCCCAGTGGGGAGGCTCTAGTAGGGTTGTATGCACTCTTCGGGGATATATAAACATCCCCCCTATAGGGTTGGGGGTGGGTTTGTGGGCCACGCACTGTCCCTGAATAAATCCCCCCAGTGGGGAGGCTCCGGAAGGGTTGTATGCACTCTTTCCTAGTTATATAAACATCCCTCCTGTAGGGTCGGGGGTGGGTTGGTGGGCCATGCACCGTCCCCAAATAAATCCCCCTTAGTGGGGAGGCTTCGGTAGGGTTCTATGCACTCTTCCCTAGTTATATAAACATCTCCCCTATAGGGTTGGGGGTGGGTTTGTGGGCCACGCACCGTCCCCGAATAAATCCCCCCAGTGGGGAAGCTCCGGGAGGGTTGTATGCACTCTTCCCTAGTTATATAAAGTTCCCCCCTATAGGGTTAGGGGGTGGGTTGGTGGGCCACGCGCCGTCCCTGAATAAATCCCCCCAGTGGGGAGGCTCCGGTAGGATTGTATGCACTCTTTGGGGATATATAAACATCCCCCCTATAGGGTTAGGGGGTGGGTTAGTGGGCCACACACTGTCCCGAATAAATCCCCCCAGTGGGGAGGCTCCGGGGGGTTGTATGCACTCTTCAATAGTTATATTAACATCTCCCTACAGGGTTGGGTGTTGTATGCCCTGAAAATTCCATTAGCCGGTTTTTTTGAGGGCGTATGCACTCCATCTGTACTTTGTATGCATTATCTACTTATTCTCTATGTGTATATATATCCAGGGACCATGTGGATAAATGAAACCGTCTCAATCATTGCGAGTCAAACGTGGTCTTCCCAAACCGCTCGTGTCCGGACATCGTTTCAAAACCCTAGGACGGCGGTTCAAAAACCCCACTTCCCCGTCCAAGCCCACATCATCCGTGATGGTTCTGCCATTGCTCTGCCCCGTGCTCTTGTTTGGTGAGTCCAAATCTGTCCTCCACCTTCATGTGCGGTTTCTATTCGGGTTTTGGTTGTGATTTTAGTGGAAAATCCGTTCTTTTTTGTCAGGGCTCCATGGATTTAGATCAGCATGGCGGCGGCGGAGGCGGCGACCATGGAGGGGGTGGGGGCGGCGGCGACCATGGTGGGGAAGGTGGCGGCGGAGATCATAGAGGCGGAGGCAGAGGCGCCGACCATGGAAGTGTCGGGGGCGGCGGTGACCATGGTGCGGGAGGCGGCGGACCCGACCATGCAGGGAGCGGCGGCGGCCACGACCATGGAGGGAGCGCCGGTGACAGCGGAGTTACCGGGCGGAGGTGCGGACACCGGGGCCCCGGGCGGCGGTTCCAGCGGGGCTACAAAGGCCGGCGGTGGTCTCGACCCCCACGGGGACCGCGCCCGCGTCGAAAGGAGGGCCACCGCAGTGGCGACAAGGGTAGCGGCGAAAGGACAGGAACCTTCCCACGGACCAAAATCGCGATGGAGAAGAGGCCAGGGAAAGGTCCGCTTATCAGCAAGAATATACCTTGCTCTGACTCTGAGGACGATGATGACAATTTTGAAGACCGCAACCGGCAGCGTCCGCCACCACCATCCCCACCGCCCAGCCCTCACCGCACTTGCTCCGCTCAATGTGTGGTGGTTAGGAAGGTACCAGCCTCGGCTGCTCATGGGCCAAAAACTGTTAAAAAAGTTACTTTTCAGGTTCGTGTAGAAACACCCCCTACATGCATACATGGATTCATTTCTGATGCCATTGTTCATCTTTTTTTGTGTTTGCATTTTGAATCGGTGTGCAGGAGAAAGAGCAGCCCTCTCGGGGAAGCAAGAGAAAGGCTACTGAAACAGTGAGTGTATTATGAAAAATTGTGAAATGTGTATGCAATCTATGAATAACTTGTATGCATCTTAGAATGCAATAGCTTGTATCATTCTATTGAATTGCACATGTGGTTATGATGGTTACATGCATACATGGATCAATTCGTGACGGCATTGTTGATCTTTTTTGGTGTTTCCATTTTGAATCGGTGTGCAGGAGAAAGAGCAGACATCTCAGGGAAGCAAGAGAAAGGCTACTGAAACAGTGAGTGTATTATGAAAATGGTGTAATGTGTACGCAATCTATGAATAACTTGTATGCATCTTAGAATGCAATGACTTGTATCACTCTATTGAATTGCCCATGTGTTTACTAGATTCAGATGTAGTTGTTGTAGTATGTTTGTGTGCTTGACTTTAAAGTTTATATAATGATATGCAATACAAGCTGTAGTTGTATGCACTGTTTTTGAACAACTACATGTAGATAAAGAACATGTCACATGTTTGAATTGCCTGTGCACTGTTTATATGCATGGTGTTTTGAAGTATATTTTACTGAATACGGGGTTTATATGACGCAATGCACTGCATTCATTATCCTTGTTGTATGTTTCTATGCATTATATTGATAATCAGTATGCAGCTTATAGCGGCTTGGGGGGCACCATTAATTTGAACTATTACCTGTTAGGTTGTGCCTCCACCCACTGCAAGGCGCCCTCGGACTAGAAGGGAAGAACTTACTTCAGAGGGAATGGAAGCCAAGCAGAAGGTATGCGTGAGGCTCACTTGAATGCCTGCTGATGCATTTTATATAGAGCTCATTCTTTTTGGTGATTGTATGCTTGTTATTGTTTTCTTGTATGCATCATAGTGCCTCTTATATTATCTCATCTGCTGATTTTCTTTAATTACATTTGTTATTTGTTAGAAGTATGAACTAGCGCTAAGTCGGGGTCATGCTCGATCAACAGAAGCTGATCCATATGCAGTTCAAGGATCTGACAGAGTATTATCATACCCTCATTTTGCATTATTATATTATGCATTCTAGTTATGATAGGGGTCTAATCCCATTATAAATTGTGTTTATGCACTGTGTGTTTACATCAGCCACATCGTAATGTTTCTGGAGGCAATAATATCCCCGACAAGTTTTCTAATTAGTTTTATGTGCACCTTCCTTTTTGTATTATATTTTGCTATAGTCTATATGCATGATCGAGTGGTTTGGCTCAACCTTTTTTTTTTAAATTTTTATCATGTATGCGCTAATTTTTTGGTTAAAACCACAATTGTTTTTTGTTAGGGGGAGGCTGCACCACCAGCACGCCGGGGTCCTTATTGGGAAACCATACCCGAGCCAGCTAACAAGGTATGATTTCTAATTCTATGTGTTTTGTGTGCATTTTGTCTTGTTCAATGTGTTCGTGTCCTATTAGTCATACTGGTGTCTGTTTTTATGCACTATCAATAGACGCTGTATGGCATGCTCTTAGGCAGACTGGCACTGGTTCATATGCATTATCCATACAAGGTGTTGGACATATTCATAGGGTTAGCGTCAATGGTTTTCTACATACTACGTGCATTGTCAATTTTGTTGCTTAGGCATATTTTTATATAGTTGTATACATCATACGTACTGACTTATATGCTCTGTGAAGATGCCATCATGATGCATACGCACCTAATGTTTGTTGTTTGCTGACATATAGTCCATCAAACACATGCAGGCCGCCCGCTGGAATATCCGTGCGGACCCCCTCGACGTGGTTCAAATGCTTCAATCACTAACGGAGGAGCAGAGAAACCGCTATGTTATTACAAATGAATTCACAAGCCTACTTGATTTCAAATTAATGAGTCCAGGCTTACCATCTATTCTCCAATGGCTGCTGTGTCGCATAGACCCAGATACCATGGTGTTCGATGGTGGACCTGGGAAGGAGATGAAGTTCACCAAGGAAATTCTATATTATGTGCTTGGACTACGTGCAGCAGGAAAATCACCGCAAGACCATCATGGCTATGCTGAGAGAGTTGATGAAGCTGACAAGTTGAGGAAAGAGCTCAGAATCACTAAGGGTGGGACTATAACCATTGAATTTTGCAAGGCCCATGTAGCACAAGGTGGCATCGACAACCTTACCATGCGTTGCTTCTTCATGGTGCTGTTCAATCGGCTCCTCTTCCCTTCAAGTAGCTTTCATATCAACAACACAGACATTGAGAGAACTAGGAATATGAAAGATTACAAGGAACGGGATTGGTGCCATCTGATTTTCTATGACGTTGTACGCTGTGTCCAGACGTTCCATAAGGACATTGCCAAGTACCAGCAGTCATACTCTATAACTGGTTGCACCGTAGCCCTACTGGTGAGCATGGAAATCTGATTCATGAGAGCTTTGAGATTTGTTATCAGTTGTATGCATCATTAATAATATATGTATGCTTGTTTCATAGCTGTGGTATTTGGACTGGCTGGATCACCCTTGGGGGCCTGCGGATCGGCTTCAGTACCCCCACATTGGCCACTTTGATACTGAAATGGTGAACAAGCTATCCAAGGCTGACCAGATCTGCGAGGGCCACCACATCGTGGGCTACGGCAGATTCGATGTAAGCATTCCCTACGACCTTTTTTGCTGCCTGATATGTGTTGTGGTTTTTGTCCACATCGCCTTTTTTTAAGCGAAGCTGATACTGAAACCATTATGTATACGATATAGATACTGATGGTACGCATTCGGTGCATATTGCTTCGTATAAAACAAATGAACTTATGAAGTTTGATGACGAACTCGGTGTTTTTTGTGTGCATAATGTGTTTTTGTATGCATTGTATAGCTAAGTTATTTGTGACATATTTATAGGCCTACTATCAATAGTTTTGTACACACCGACATGGTTGTGGGCCTTTCTACATATTTTTTATTAGTTTGTATGCACAATATTTATATTCATACTTCTTGCATCTTTGTATTTATACCTCTTACCGTTTTTCGTGCTTACATTACAGCCTACTCGCTGTATGTTTATATTATGCATATTTTAAAATGTCTGTATACAGCATAGAGAGTGAGTTACATCGCATGTGAAGATGAATCAATTAGTGCATACAAGTTAATATGATGTGTATTGTTTGCTGAGATATATTCATCAAACATCTACAGTTTTGGCCCCCATCCCAGACATGCTACCCCATGAGAGGTCCACCAACTGACTTCTACGTCCCTAAGCTGTATCAATTGCTACAGTCCAGGTTTGCAAAGTTAAAACCTGAGACGCGGCAACAAATGGAGGCCTTGGTTATTCGCCACGACCAAGAGGTAGCAAAGCAAATGGATATCTTAAAGGATGCATACGACAAGATTCTTTTCAACAAGGCCACAATCACTAGGACAATTGGTGATTTTGCTAAGATCATCCTGGAAGGGGAAGAAGTTGATCAGTCTGCCCAAGCTCAAGATGAGCCTGTCAAAGATGCAAATGCGCCCTCACACGCGGGTAAGATTTCTATATATGGTGTTGGTCCCTAAGTCTGTACGCACCGATCTTATAAAATGCAACTTCTATGTTTTATTTTCACAATGCGATACAACCCTTATTAGGCTTGTTTAATGTTATTATGTATGATTTCTGTGTATGACTGTTATGCATCTGTCACTACCTTTATACGCAACTGTTGCTGCTCAACTTCTGTGTGACATGAAAGCGACATATATAGAATTGTAACAACTCGGTTAATCTAGTTTCGTTTGTCGCTACCTCTGCTAGGGCAGAAAATGGCGGAGACGCAGCAGCCACAAATCACAGAGCAGGACACGCGTACGAGTGGCTAGGAGACGGAGACGGAGCTCGGTCAAGGAGAGCACTCTGTTCCAGATACTCAATTTCTGCCCCCTTCAGCACAGACTAACACCTCTAGTAACACTCCTCCAGAAGCTTCCAAGGATACGGATGTACACCCCCACCAACAGACTAGTATGCCCCTTTTCACGTATTGGTATCTAACTTTGTATGCACTGTATTTGTACCAATTCTTTACGTGTACATTGTAAGCATGGTATAAATATAGCATTAGGTTTGTATGCAATGTTTCCTACAAAGAAGTACATGTGGTTGTATGCTCCTTGTACGCATCGGTTTGTTCTTTGGCCAGCTGCTTCACTATTTACCTATATTTAGGGCCGATGGAGATGGAGCAGGGAGCACCAAAGGCCAGGCCAGCGAGACCCAGCGGGAGCAACAAAGACCCGATGCTTGGCGGGAATAGCGAAGAGCGTAAGCGAGAACAGCCAGCACCGGCCGGCGGCGCCAGGAGGAAGTAGGAGCACACCAAAGAGCGGGAACATGAGAAGCAGGACATGACGGATGAGATCAATGGTCTAAAACTCAATCAATACTGTTTGTATGCGTACTCTTTTCTTGTCTGATACAGTAATAATATTGGTCTGTATGCATAGATGAGGCAACTACCCAAGGCACACAACATGAGTCCCCTCCCCCTGAGTCCCAGCTAACTGACAGCCAGATAGAGGATTGGAATAACAGGTTCTCTGAGGAACAAGAGCGCCAAAGGATAGAGAAGGAGAATGAGGGTGGGATGGGCGCCGAGACGCAAACCGGTGCTGAAGATGAAAATTACAGCAAATCCACTGACCGTGTCCCCAACCCTGATGGATCACGTAAGGACGACGACAACACTAAGGATTGATTATATTAATTAGTCATCTTATCAATTTTTATATAGACATTGGTACCCTTTGTAATCGGTTCGCGCGATGTGGGATTTAGTCCCAATTGTAAACCTTTTGCACATTTTTTGGAGTGGCCATCTCCACTCCAAATTTGCTTGTAAGGATCCGATTGCTACAAGGGAGCGACCCTTTTCAGCCGCTCCTTTCTCCTGTAATGAGGACCAGAATGCCCTAAGATATATAGAATTATGCATAATAATTACTGCTTGTATGCATAATGCTCTGTAATGAGTTTCAGTTACTAACCACTTTTTTTTCCCTCCACCATGATGCTTTTTTATACGATGTATTGGTTTGTTTGCCAACCGGTCTACATGCAATCAATGAGTCAAGGCGAACAGTTTGATGCTACCCCCAATATTTAGGTTGGTACCTGCCTTACACGACAATGCATACAGTCCCTACGCACCTGTTTCAACTAGTTTGTATGTAATGTATACATAAGTTCTATGCATGTCAGTATGGCCACTCATACTTAAGAAGTAATTGAATGAATAATTTATTGGTCAATATACTTGATATGATCTGGGGGGATACCACTGTTATGCACTTCTTCATCTTATATCTGTGTGTGCTTTATTGTTAATCTCATTATATTACCATATATATTGAGATTCAGTATGGTTTATATGCATTGTTTAAAAAGCTTGTATGTACTTTTGGTCAATATACATAATATTTCTGCACTTTTTTACACGATGTATTAGTTTGTTTGCCAGCCGGTCTACACGCAATCAAAGAGTCAAGGCGAACCACTATGTACCGCTGAGATCGGTAAGGTATTGGCCGGACAGCTGCATACAGAGCCACTAAAATTTGACTCCACACCGGCGGCCAAGGTTCTTGAAATCCAAGAGGAAGGTTCGAGCTCGGCGCCTCCCGCTCCGCGTGCCGCAGCTGACCTTGCATCAGAGTTACTTGCCCTATTCGTCTTTGGCGCAGAACTGCCATTCATGTCGTAAGTTAATAGCTTCCCACTTTGAATCACTACTAGAAATGTGATTATCAGTTACGATTTGCTCATGACGCTAGTTACTTTCGTCACAGAATGAAATCTTTCTATGACAAAATTCCCATTTTCGTCATACATTAAAAGGGACGAACATTTGCCTTGAAAAGTAGTGACGAAAGTGAAAGGAACGTCATAGAACAACACAAGGAAATTGTCATAGATCGTCTTGACCTTGAGTTACACTCCAATGATGAAACAGATTCGTCATAGATTAGGTTTGATATCGTCATAGCCAATTTGCCTCATTTTGCCCACCTAATGACGAAACATAATCGTCACAGAATAGTTTTGGTAGTCGTGGTACTCTCCACAGCAGCTTGGCACTAACGACGTGACCTGATCGTGACTTCGACACGGTGGCAGAGGTGTCCTGCGACTATGACGCAGCGGCAGAGGCGTCCCGCAATGACGACACGGCGGCGGCGGCTTCCCGTTTGGCAGTAGGTAATCAGCATCGGCGGAGTGTTCTCCACCTGCGTCGCGTTTGCAGAGCAGCGCCGTCGCGTCTGCATAACAGCGCTGCCGCACGTGGCGACAGCAGTATATCATGGAGTGGGTAGAGCAACGCCGGGACGCATAGCGAGGGCATAGCAGCTGTGGTGCAGGCAGATTTCATAGGTTTGGTTTAATTTTGATTTGAATTTTTGCACATATATGCATGTGTTTGAATTGGTTATCAATTTTTTAATTTTATTTTACTGTGTAAACAGATGGATAAAGTTGGGTTTATGGGAGACAATTCAAACCTGCATATGTGAAAGGAGTTGAAGAATTCATGAAATTTGTTAGTGAAAGATACCCTGAAGATGCACACATTCGTTGTCCGTGCGTCAATTGTCTTAATCATGTTCAGCGACCTCAGACTGAAGTAGAATCCCATATACACATTTTTGGAATGTCAGCTACATACACGAGGTGGATTCATCATGGGGAGTCAGCTGATGCTGTGGTTGATGAGGGTATAGATCTGGAGTTCGAAGGACATGATCATGACTTTAGGATACAAGTGGATGTGGAGGATGATATGTACGATGATGATCATGGATTGCCAGAGATGATTGGTGAATTGTATGCAGCAGCAGAGGCTGATGGAGAAAAGCCAAGGTTTGTAAGGTTCCTTGAAGATACGAAGAAGGTGCTTAGCCCAGGTTCTAGTCATTCTAAATTTTCTTTTATGGTGAGGATGTTGTATTTGAAGTCTCGTTATCGAATCAATAATACGGCATTTTCCGCAATGATGAAGCTGATGTCAGATGGATACCCTAACAGTGAGTTGCCAAAATCATATGATGAGGCCAAGAAATACCTTAAAGAATTGGGCCTTGCATATGAGAACATCCATGTGTGCAAGAACAATTGTGTGTTGTTTCGAAAGGAAAATGCTGAATCCAATGTGTGCCCAGTATGCAAGGAGTCTAGATGGAAAGATGAAACTGGGACAAAGCGGGTTCCACATAAGGTTTTAAGGCATTTTCTACTTTTGCCCAGGTTGAAAAGAATTTATGCTTCAAAACAAACTTCTAAAGAAACACAATGGCACAAGAAAGTGAGGAAGCCAGTCGCCAATGTGATGTGCCATCCAGCTGATGGGGAAGCATGGAAGGAGTTCGACAGGAGGGAACCATCTTTTGCAAATGATTCGAGGAACCTGAGGCTTGCCTAGCTACCGATGGATTCAATCCATTTGGAAACATGAGTACCCAGTATAGTATGTGGCTAGTGCTTCTAACACCACTGAATCTTCCACCATGGGAATGTGTGAATCCAGCAAATTGCTTTATGTCTTTACTCATCCCTGGTCCAAGATCTCCAGGAAAGGATTTTGATTTGTTCCTTGAGCCCCTAATTGAAGAACTGCTCGATCTATGGAAGGGCATCAGTACCTACGATGCATGTACCGATAAGAAGTTTAACCTTCATGCTGCTGTGCTATGGTGTATACATGATTATCCAGCGCTGGGTACTTTATCTGGGTGAACAACAAAAGGGTATTATGCATGTATTCATTGCGATAAGGATCTATTGTCTTGGGCTATAAGGAATAAGATATGCTACATTGGACATCGTCGTTACCTTCCAATGACACATGAATGGTGGAACAGCTTGACTTTCGATGGTAAGCGGGAAAAGAAATGTGAGCCTGGCAAATTTACTATGGATGAGGTCCAACAGGAGCTAGAGAAGGTGAAAGATGTCATACTAGGGAAGCAGCCTGACATTACTGCAAAGAAAAGGAAGCGCAGTGACGGCCCTCAGATTTATAGCCGCAAAACTGGGTTGTGGAGATTACCATATTAGAAAGATTTGAAGCTTCCACATAATCTCGATGTGATGCACATAGAGAAGAATATATGTGAAAATATTCTTGGCACATTACTCAATATAGTAGGCAAGTCCAAGGACACGCATAATACAAGGCTAGATTTGTATGATATGGGCATTAGACCTGAATTGCACTTGCAAGAGGATGGCAACTCAGTCTGTAGGGCTCCACCTACGCCATATGTGTTGGGGAAGGATCAGAAAGTTGAGTTTTGCAAGTTTCTCAAAGGTATCAAGTTTCCTGATGGATATGCAGCAAACCTAGCAAGATACATCAGTGAAGATGGTTCAAGGGTGGTTGGAAAGCTAAAAACACATTCTTGCCACATACTCCTATAGAGAATCATACCTACTGGCCTTAGAGGACTGATAAGGAAGGATGTATATGAAGCAATTGCAGAGCTAGAAACCTTCTTCAGGGAACTATGCAGTAGAAATCTAAGGATAGATGTTGTGAAACGGCTGAAAGAAGAAATTCCATTGATCCTATGCAAGCTTGAGAAAATCTTTCCACCTGCCTTCTTTGATGTCATGGTGCATTTGTGTGTCCATCTTCCTGATGAGGTACTGCTTAGAGGCCCTGTTCAGTATGGATGGATGTACCCAATAGAAAGGTGACTAGGCACTTTGAAGAATTTTGTAAGGAACAAGGCTAGGCCGAAAGGATCAATTGCTGAGGCATATATGGCAAGTGACACCTTGACCTTTTGTTCTATGTACATGCAGGATGTTGACACTAGATTTAACCAGGACGAGGACAGTGGTACAGAGATGCCATTGCCTAATGACATATCTATTTTTAAGCATGGTGCTACTCTTGTTGGAGCTAATAGGACCCAGTACATTGATGAAGCTATCATGAATAAGTTAGTTTGGTATGTGCTACATAATGCTGATGAAACAGAGGAATATTTGGAGTAAGTATCATTTACATGTTTGAGATTTAGTTTGTGTTTTATTTATTAGCTTGTAAACTATTCGTATGAATCGAGTTTGCCCTGCAGCCTGTACAGGAATGAGCTAGTGCAGCAAGGTGCACGTCCAAATGATGTTGATCGAATGGTTGAACATGGATTTGCAAAGTGGTTTAGGTCCCATGTAAGTCAATAATCATTCTATTTATGTTTATAGGCATACTAAATGCATTATTGTCCATATTTAAATGGTGACCTAAGCAACTTTGTTGCAACAGATTGAGAACAAGCGCAGTGACAATCTAGATTCGGTTAGCGAAGGACTGTGGGCACTGTCATGTGGCCCAGCTCGGCGAGTTAAGACTAGTGCAGGTTGCAAGATTAATGGAGTGCGATATAGCACTGTGGATCGTGAGAAGTTCCTATAGACACAAAATAGTGGTGTAATGAGTGAAGGTACACATAATGGGAAGGACATAGATTTTTATGGTGTCCTTAAAGAGGTCATTGAGTTGCAATATCCCTCGAATTATGAAGTTCGTTGGACGGTGGTCCTATTTCGATGTGACTAGTACAACCAAGTAGGCAAGACTGTGGGGCTTCGAGGTGACAAACATTTCAAATCTATCAATGTGCAGTCATTTTGGTACAAGATCGATCCTTTCATCTTGGCGGACCAAGCGAAAAAAGATATTTTACTCAAAGACACAACTCCACAATGTAAAGATTGGCGAGTTGTCCGAGAAATTTCAACATAGGAATATTTATGATGTGGCTTTGAAAAGACGACGAGGGCGATCAAGATGTGCATCGGGATGAGTATTGTTCGATCATCGAGCATGTAGTACAAGAAGGTGATGATAATGAAGTTCTGCACAATGTTGAAGGTGGAGAAGCCACTATAATTGAAGGCAATTTAGAGGAACTTATTAGAAACAAGAAGGAAGCTGCTATTATTGTTGACGAAAGTGAGGATGAGGAGGACGATGATACAGTGTTGCAATATTGTAGTGATGGTGGGCATGATAACAATGATGACATGTCCATAGACGATGAAGATGATGATTTCTAGATAGTTGAGTTTATTTTCTGAGACTTTTAGTTGGGTTTAGTTTATTTTCTTAGAATTATAGCTGATCTGGTAATATTTGCCATCACAGAATTATAGTTGATTTGATATTATTTGCCATCACAGAATTATAGTTGATTTTATATTATTTGCCATCACAGAATTATAGTTGATCTGGTAATATTTGCCATGGTTTGACACTTGAATGGTGCCATGGTTTAGCTGACACAGTTGTGCTTCTTCTTTTCTCAAAATCACTGGAACCAAACCAAAACAAAGATGCACATATGACACAAATGTAGATAACATCTATAAGGCATATATTACTTCAGTTCACCTATCACCACATCATACTTTTGTACTACCATTTCTAAATTACATTTAAAACTCCTATATACATATATCTACGATAGGGCGGGCATCAAGCGTCTTCTTCTTCTCCTTCAATTCCTCCAGGTTTCTTCTTCTCCTTCAATTCGTCCAGGTCGGCCTTCAGCTTTGCCAGGATGTCACAGTAAAAGAATTACCACAGGCTGCACATATATGGTGTTTGCTAGTCTCATCGGCACTGCTGTTACAAATCAAGTGTTTAGTCACGTTGGCTGCTTGGACCTGAATTGGTCTCTCCAAAACAAGAGCCAGTGCTTCCTTCTCCAGCTGCAAGCAGTAGCTTCCGAAAGTCTCTGTATCCACTTTGAGCCTGAAGTCCAGATTGAACAACATATCCAGCTCAAGCATATTCATCTATCTTGTGGTAATTCCTCCAACTCTCCCGTAGTATGCATTGTTACATAACCTGCAAATAGAATGTATCCAAAAGGTTATTGGATAACTTTCATCAGTTTGGCTTCGTTACAGAATAAACAAAACCTTGAGCAATATCATATTTCTTTTACTTGAGGTGTGGTTATAAGTTCATTTTTTACAGTAAGGGTGGAATTCACTTACTAGAACCTAGTAACTCTTCATTCTGCTGAATCTTCATTCTGCTGAATGTTTTTGTCAATATACACCGAGAGAAGCAACAAAACCATTGGAAATTCAGCATTATCTTTCTATGTGTGGGATACTATCAAACCCAAGGACAAGAAGCTCTCCAGTTCATCACCAGCGACAGTTGTAGGTGACTCCATTGTCATAAGCAAACATCTGTGCTGTAAAGACAAAGCAATTCGCATTCAACAAACGTTCTATTGATGGAAGGGACGATACAAGTAAAAACCTTATATACTGATGCATATACAGCAACTAAATTTGGATAAGAGATTTGACTATCCAGGCACACACAATAATTTCATAGGTTCATCGTTTCCCATGTGTAGAATCCATGTGTTTTGCAACAAAATGCTACCAAATATATTGCCCCGAGCACGAACATGGATTCCCATAGTAGAGGCGAAAGATCGAGCACGTACCGCTCGTGAAGCACGCCCTGAACCCGACACGCTCGACGAGGCGTGCGCTCAGCGCGTCGTAGCAGCAGGCGCCTGTTGCGCACCCGGCACCTCCAGGACCTGCCGGAGCACCGCCGCTGGGTACCTCCCTAGTGCCACCGGTGGGGGGGGGTGGGCGGGGGGGGGGTCGCCGGCACCGTCGGAGTAGTCGCACCTCGGTGAGGTCCCGACGCGGGGTTGCGAGGGGGGGAGCACGGGGTGGGGCTCGCGAGGGCGGAGAACGGGTAGGACACGCGCCGAGCGGATGCTTCAGACGGCGGAGAGTAGCACAAAGCGCACGGGCACGCCGCACGTACGCAGCACCGCGGCCACGGCGAGAGCGAGACTGAAGTCCGCCTGGTGAGTCAGATGGACTCACCTTTTAGCGGGCTCCTTTGTCTTGTTTAAATACAAATACCTCGGTTTGTAGCAAATACACTTGAATAGCGCAATGGTAACAACCGCCCACTCTGAACCCCAGCCTCCTGGGTTCGAACTACCTGGGAGGCAGTTTTTTAATGTTTGCTGATATTTTTTTATGAATTCTTTTTTTTGCCTTTTTCTTTTATTTATTTAGAATGCAAAAATGGCAATTTACAAATTGGTTTGTAAATTGCTTCACGTCACTTGTTACAAAACTTATTATTACACTTATGTAACTATGCTTGTAGTTAGTATAAAGTTACCTTGTCACTTAATGATACATATTCATCCTTGTGGGGGTTGTATAGTACAACTTGCTCCAAATCATTTCAAACTTTTTTTAGATGTTCATGGATGTGTACCATGTTATTATGTGCATCTGTGCAATTTTTAGAACAAGTTTACCTATTAATGTAATTATTTGTTGATTTATTACACAATAAATGGTAAACAACTATGCGGTAACTAGAAAAATATGAAAACTTGCATGGACACTTTATTTTGGTTTACAATGTTGTAAAAAAAATTCAAATCATTCTAACAAAGTGATGATGCAAATCCTCATAGAGTCATCCATCGCCAACACTTAGCCTTGTCCTTTAGTGAGAGATGTTAATCCATTTGGGGACGTCTAGTACAATTTTCTCAAAATCAATTTCATACTGTTCTAGAATGATCATACACCATAATAACAAGGTGTCCAATAAAAAAATTTAAAATCTTCCAAAAAAATAATGCAAATAGACAAAAGAAAATAAAAATAATAAACATCACAAAAATAGGAAAAACAAAAAATTGTCTCATGTAGGGTTCGACCCTGGGAGCTATGCACCAAAATCAACAAGCCTCACCACTGAGCTATTCAAGTGAATTCAAAAGACTACGAATGCAATTTTATTTAGAGACAAGATACCCCATCTCGTGGCAAAAATAAGCGCCAAAACAGGCGTCATCCCAAAAATAAATCCCGCCACCAACACCCATTTATATCCCCCCTACCGTATTCCCCTGTCACACACCTCCTCCACTCCTCTCATCCCCCTCCCCACCCCTATTTCTTCAACCCTAGCCGCCGCCCCCTGGACACAACCGCCGTCGACGACCTGCTTCCTCGACCACGACGACCAGGTACCTCATCCCCCATCCACATCTCTCTCGCTCCAAGCACATAT
Source organism: Chrysopogon serrulatus (assembly GCA_015844335.1). Classification (NCBI taxonomy): domain Eukaryota; kingdom Viridiplantae; phylum Streptophyta; class Magnoliopsida; order Poales; family Poaceae; genus Chrysopogon; species Chrysopogon serrulatus. The sequence continues at coordinate 1,863,970 of JADLZL010000229.1, read as the reverse complement.
CTGGCCCCACCCACAACCTAACCCTAACCATCACAGGATTGGGGTCATCGACGAGTACTTCGCACCGGTTCTGCTTCGTCGCCGACAAGGGTTCACCGCACCAGCTTTGCTTTCCCTTTGAGGACCTTGATGGTGGCAACAAGGGGGCAGCGCAGTAAGCAACCTGCATAGGAAGAAGAAGGTAATGCACCTGCCCATTAGATTGTAGTAGAAAACAGCAGATTTTCCTGATTTAAAGTTCAGCAAAGAACTGGATTGCATGGTAACGTTGAATGATGTACGATGTATATAACATTCCTTGGATTCCTTTAATTATCGAAGCATTTCCTTGGATTTGACTGTGGAAAAGGAATGGGGATGAAAGGTGAGTTTTGTTACGAGTGTTGGTGTGGTTTGTCAGTCTTTGCTGAATAAATAAGTATACACATGTACATGTTAGCAAGCTGGATTAGGGTTGGGAGAACAGTTGTGTAACTGTGTTCTTTTTCTAAAGGTCCATTTGTTTCAGCAGACAGGGATCATACTACCAAATAGATGCACACTTACAATCTGGGTTCTATTTCTTAAGTTCAAAATCTAGGATTAATTGTACTTGTGTTTCATCATTTTTTCTGCTAGTGGGTACAGCAAGGCCATCATTGGCTTATCATCACAAAAGGATATTTTGTAATGTGCTGATTGTCTGATTCCATCTTCCTCAGGGTGGATTTGCTTTTTTTTAGCATAGTGCTTTTACATGTGGAAAAATGGGTGTGACTGAACAATGGGAAGCCATGTTTTCTCTTAGAAATTGACTGAATATAATTTGGCTTTCCTGGTAGTCTCTGCTAATTGTTTAGCTAGGTTGACATATGTTATTACGAACAACAGTCAGTTGCTATTGTTTTGTCAGGTTAGATGGAGCTGTGTCGAAGGCTAAATAACCTTTATCAGCTATAATAAATAGATTCTCAGATCTTGGTATTTGAGGCCAATTGGATCAATACTATGTTGGTGTTAGTTTCAGGCTTAGTATATATGCTAGTGTACAAATCTGAATTTTTTTTTTCTAATTACAACTGAACTTAAGTTATATGCTAATCATATATACATGGGTGATAACATGTCTGTACATGACTAACCTGTATGCGGGGTTTTTTCTATTACAGAATCTAGGATTAATTGTACTTGTATTTCATCATTTTTTCTGTTAGTGGGTACAGCAAGGCCATCATTGGCTTATCATCACAAAAGGATATTTTATAATGTGCTGATTGTCTGATTCCATCTTGCTCAGGGTGGATTTGCATTTTTTAAAGCATAGTGCTTTTGCATGTGGAATATGGGTGCTACTGAACAATGGGAAGCCATGTTTTCTCTTGGAAATTGACTGAATATAATTTGGCTTTCCTGGTAGTCTCTTCTGATTGTTTAGCTAGGTGGACATATGTTATTACGAACAACAGTCAGTTCCTATTGTTTTGTCAGGTTAGATGGAGCTGTGTCCAAGACTAAATAATCTTTATCAGCTGTAACAAATAGATTCTCAGATCTTGGTATTTGAGGCCAATTGGATCAATACTATGTTGGTATTAGTTTCAGGCTTAGTATCTATCCTAGTGTACAAATCTGAATTTTTTTTTTGATTACAACTGAACTTAAGTTATATGCTAATCATATATACATGGGTGATAACATGTCTATACATGTCTATACATGACTAACCTGTATGCGGGGTTTTTCTATTACGGAACTTACCACTTGTTGCCTATCTTTGCTGTAATCTATAGCCTATCACCTCTTTTCTATTTGCTCTATAACAGGTAGTACTTGCTCTTACCTCTTAGTTGCTAGTAAACTCATTTTTTTAAACTAATATAGACACATTGTGCTTGTTCGTATCTATCTTGCAAGTAGCACAACCTCCAAAAACAGATTATGAGAGAAGCTGGGATAGACATGTGGCGGCGAACTTAAAGAAGATGCAAGAAATCGGGCTGCACACTCTAGCTACTGATTTTAATAATTCTTTACCACAACCTGAATCAACAAAGGGGGAAAATCAGCAAATGAGAAAACCAATAATTCAGATTCAGATTCATCAGAGTATCTCCTTGATGATGATGATCAAGGAGATAGTGATGATGATGACACTGAAACTGATGACAATATACCCCTGGCAATTAAGGTGCTTCTTCAACCTTCCATGTAGTAAATGGGGAATAATTGCATTGCATTTCAATGTTTTCAATCTGATATTTAATATATGATCCTGCTTGCACATTCTTCATTTGTATTTCATACCTCTTATTAATATATGGTCTTGCTTATTATTACACATGTCTAACTTCTTTTTTTTGCATAGTATCGTACAACTGGTAGAAGGGAAACCCTTGCTTCCAATAAGAGAAATCCCAACATGGCTCCAGGAAGTAGGAGCAAGAGAGTGAGGGCATCTGACCAATCAGATGTGCTGACTTTTGGAGCCCAAACAAGATCATCAAAAAGGGTTCAAACTGTAGAGAGAGATGGGGACAATGTACAGGAACCTACTAATGGTCATGATGACATACCAGACAGCTCTACTACACCTTGCATTGTTGGTCATGACAGGTCACCTGGACTTGCTGATCATGACACACCTCCACCTATAGAGGAATACAGTGGAGCTATTGGTCATGATAGTACAGCAGCTGATGAAGACAATGTAGCTCAAGATGAAGGCACTGTAGGCAAGTTATAGTTTTTGTGTCAGTCAAATATGACATGTCTTTAGCTGGTTTGCATCAAACTAGACCATTCCATTAAATGTGAATTCTTTTTTGTAGTTCCTGCACAGTGAGCACCAAGGAAACGAAGGCAACCAACTAAGGGAAAACAACTAGACAAGATGACTAAAGCTATGGGAAGGAGATTGCCCATAGCTGTTGATAAAGGCAAAACAAGGCCACATGAACCTGTTCAAGCTGCCAAGTTTGCTTCTGAGGCTGGTGTCATCATTCGAGAAAGCATGCCTGTCCTAACTCATTGGAAAGAATACAAGAACGACCCGAAATACTACCAACACTTTGTGGGATAGCTTTCTGTAAGTGCATTGCTCTATCTATGGTTAACTTGTATACTGCATAACCTGACTTGGCTAACTAGCTATGGAATTGTCATATGCCTAGGGCGCTTGGCCATCGACAGTAAAGACAAGCCAACAGAGGAAGCTTGCACCGATATGCTGCGCTCTGCGGTAAAAAACCAGCATTATCGTCTCAAGCAGAAATACTTCAATGGTGTACCTGCAAATGAGGTTAGGACAACTTCTCCTGTTCCTTACATGACCGATGAAGAGTGGAGGGCACTAGTTGCAAAGTGGTCTGATCCAAAGAACATGGTATGTGTATCTTTTCATATATTCTTCTTTCATAATCAGTTTGCAAAGGATCTTCTCATTTTGAACATATCATCTCATCTAACATGATCATTCTCTTGTAGGAAACATGTGAAAAGAATAAGCAGAACCATAGTAAAGTCAAGTATCATCAGGCTACGGGTTCTCGCAGCTATGTGGCACACTTACATGCATATGTAAGTCAAAAGTACCTTGTAGTACTACCTCCACATTTACACTGAACAACTTTTCTTGCATTTGATCTGAGATAACTTTGCTGTGATTATTTATCCATGAAACAGAAGCAGAAGAGAAACCGAGAAGAACCTAGCATAGATCTGACTGAAGAGCTAGATGCCGTGGAGGCCTTCCAGACCTATCATACCAGCTCCAAAAAAGGCCTGAGTGAATCGGCAAGGGAAGCACTTGTAAGTTTAGTTGTTCGCTATCTGTAATCTATTTCTATCAGATCATATGAGGCAACATAGTTCATTCATTAAACATGCTGTGTTTGCTACCCTTCCTATCAGTCCCATCCTAGTTATTTCTATCAGATTGTTTCATTAATGTGACTATTAGATGCTAATCCCAACATGCTATCAGAGATTCATTTGTTGGTATTTCTCTCCATTGTTACCTCTGAAAAGCAAATTTTATCTAGCAATTACTTTCTGTGAATGTAGCAATGTCAGTTATTATTTCATCATAAAAATCTTCTATGACTTGTTTTCCTCAAATTAAGGCAATAAGAATATACTCTTATCTTGCTGTTGGTCAGTACCATTTACATGTAACTTTTTTGTCTATGATATTTCAGCTCCATATGGAAGCTCTAAGGTCTGAACCTATAGCTGAAGGTGTAACGCCAGCATCCAGTGTGCAGGTCGTGTCCTAGGTCCTCTCCCAGAATAGCTCACACCATTTCCTGAAGAGTGTTCGCATCAAAACACCGTCATCCTCCAAGTCACCTTCAACAAATGAAAGCGAACTTCGGGAACAACTAGCAGCTGAAGCTAAGGCTGCTGTACAAGATAAACTCGAAGAACTCAAGAAGAGAAGTGAAGACGCTGAGGAAAGGTTGGCAAGGACACAAAAGGAGATGGAGGAGTACAAGAAGCTGACAGAGATAAACACCAAGGCAATGGAGGAGAACAATGCGCTGCTCAAGCGTATCTTGTCCCTAAACAATTCTTCTTCGACATGAGCGTTGCTTGCACTTGCTGTTAATAGGAATGACTAGAAACTTGTAGCTGCTGGTGGTTGGGATGCTGGTGTTTTTGTTTATGTAGTGTTGCTGGTGGCTACAAACTATTTCTTATTTGAACCAAGTTTAGTAGTGTTTGTAGTGAACTAAGTTTATGCACTTTATGTTGCTAGTGATGTGAGTTATGTGAACCAAGTTCAGTACTGGTGCTTGAGTTGTATGCTCACTGGAATACTACAACTGTCAATTTTATGGAAGGTTTTGGTGAATTCAATATTATTTGCATTTTGAAATGAAATTAGCATGAGAACCTATGATAAATTTTCACATTCTGTGATGATTTTAATAATTCATTCTGTGACGATTTAATAGTTTGTTCTGTGATGAAAAAGAGAAGCAACCACATGAGGACACGTGGACTAATCACAGAATGCCACGTGGTCCTATAAAAATGTCACCAGACACGTCAGCTACCACGTGTCAGCCAAGTCAGCTGGCCACATGTTAGTCCATGTCAGCAGCCACATCAGTGTCCAGCCACGTCAGCTGCCACGCGTCAAGCCAAGTCAGCGGCTACGTGGTAAGACACGTCAGCTGCTAGCGTGACAAACGCCGTTTGGCAGCCTGTCGGCCGGGTATGTTGTGACAAAAAACATGGCACATCAATGATGAATATGGTTCATCATAGAATAGTTTGACTTCTGTGACAATAGACATTTCATCATAGAATGAATTAACATCTTTGACGAAAATAACCTTTTCGTCATGGTAGACAAAATGTGATGCACGTTCTGCGACGATTACCAATTCATCACAAAGTCATCACAGAAGATACTATGTGACAAATTTAGACCTTTCGGTGACGAATGGAGGTCGTCATTGATGAGCACATCCATAGTAGTGAATGCTTCTCCTCACTGGTTTATATGCTCCAAACTAATTTGTATGCATACATGCTGTTAGTCTGTCTGGTGCTGTGATGCACTTTATTCATATTATGTCTGATCGTATTTTTTGTGTGCTCTATGTCCTTATACTATATAGCTATAGCGTTGACCATGACCTAGTGTTGACTAATCCCGTGCATCATTTTCTATAGGTCATATCTTTTTAACTATGGTGATCTTAAACTCAAGGGTAACGAAGTTGCCACCTCCTTCGACCCGAACAAGAACATGGATGATAATTTCGTGCAATGCTTTGTGCGTTGTCTCAAGCTCGAGGCATGCACCAACCCACGCTGGAAAGATGGCCAACGGCTTTACATAAACTTGGATCTTTGGGTACCATTCTGGACTGGCTGTTCTTCTATTCTCGTATATTGTTTAGTGCATGTCCTAACTTTCTTACGTCAATTGCAGTTTCGCATCTACCCTGAATCTCAAAGTTACAGAGATCAGGTTGTTAAATTCGATGAGGAGGCCTTGGTTCAGGTGCTGCACATTGATTTACCACTGGATGAAGAGCTCAACAAAGTGAAAGAGGTCAGTACCATAGGTTATACTTAGCTGTATGCCTTATCGCTGCATGTGTTGTATGCATAGATACCTCCATGTGTTGTCTATATGGTCTTCTGGTTGATGCGCTGCACACCTATTTGACTCATTACTCAGTACTAATATGGATTGTATGCACTGTTTGTTGTCTAAACTTCTTACTTTTTTGTAGTGTTTGTTATGTTTTGTCAGTAGCATGGGTTCTACATAGATGTAAGCCTTATCACAATGTGTTGTATACATAGATACCCCATGTATTGTCCATATAGTCTTTTGGTTGCCTTTGTATGTTTTTATGTCTACTTGTCTCAGTACACAGTTCTAATATGGTTTGTATGCACTGTTTATGGTTCAAAGTTCTCACTTTTTATAGTGTTTATTATATTTTATTAGTAGCATGGTTATACATAGTTGTATGTCTTATCACAATGTGTTGTATGCATAGATATCTCATGTATTGTCCATATGGTCTTTTAGTTGCCTCTGTATGTTTTTATGTCTATTTGACTCATTACTCAGTACTAATATGGACTGTATGCACTGTTTGTTTTCTAAATTTCTCACTTTTTGTAGTGTTTTGTTTTGGTTTTATCAGTAGCACGGATCATACATAGCTGTATACCTTATCACAATGTGTTGTATGCATAGATACCCCATGTATTGTCGATATGGTCTTTTGGTTGCCTTTGTATGTTTTTATGTCTTTTTGCCTTAGTACATACTTCTAATATGGTTTATATGCACTATTTATAAAGCCAAACTTGTTTACCTTGTGTTGGGTTTGTTTATTGTTATGTGTGCAGATTGTGTTACCTGTGTGGAGCAACACACACTACTCAGTATACATGATCAACTTCATGAAGAAAAAGGTCCATATCCTTGACCCGAACCCATGGGATTTGATTGGAAAAGGGTATAAACAAACACACAAGAGGTAGGTGACCTATGAGGGGGTGAAGGCATAGTGGTGCCAGCACATGATCCGGTGGCTGAGTAATGCAATCCACAGAGTTAGGCCACACACATCTATGCCCAAGTTTGACAACTATGGTTTTGACATGATGCTTGGCGGCCCTTCCATGGAACTTGCCTCTAATGACTATGGTCCATTCATTTGTAAGCTGATGATTCACTATAATGGCAGAACAGGCAAGGTCGAGTGGGATGGCAATGTAAGCACAGCAACTCAGTGTTGCTACATTTTGTCATTCATCTGCAGTAATAGAATGTTGTGTTCATTCAGTATAGAGTGTGCATACAAACCACCTGCATTCTTGCTGTACATGTGTTGACCATTTGTTCTAATATTTTTTATTTTTTGTACAACTGTAGATCACTTCCAGAGATCTTCGGGCTTGGATGCTGCAGTACATCCTATTCCACCAAGCTAACCAATGCGTACCACTATCGGAAGAGTTGAAGAAACTTCGGCCGGCCTCACTTTCTACCTAGCTGAACATAGTCTCTTAGGAAATTGGTCTTAGTGTATAGGCTACTGGTTACTATATTGATGAACATTGTCTGATGTACGGATCTAAAACTTGGTGTCCGTTCACTAGTTTATGAAAGACAGTACATTGTCTTCTTTGAATGCGCTACATTAATCCAGTTTTTGGTTTCTTGTTTATATGTTTGTTGTGTTGGTGTTCCTTGGTTACAAATTTATGAACTCTTTAATATACCTCCTGATAGTCTATCTAACCTACCAATGTACAGATGTAAGTCACATTATACATACCACCTTGACAAACTGTGCATAGAAATATAACCGACAATACATACAAACTGTAGTTTCGCATCTTACTGGCCCAAATTTCCTCTGCTCCCAATGGACAAGCCGTTTTCTTGAGAAGTGTATATACCGATTTCACATAGCGCATATAGACCCAGGTTATAATGCATACAGACACACGTAACAATGCACACGTACCTATAGACCTAAATGAAAGTGCTGCAAACTAATTATATAAAGCATTAAAGCCATTTTGTTATGCCAAACACAGCTTGTAAGTACAAAGCACAATATACAGGGATAACTATAGTTTCCATATTATACAGAACTCATCTTATTATTACTTCATATTCAAAAAACTTAATAGTGCATACAACATACCAGCTTCAAGAAACAAAGCTAATGAGAAGTGCATATAGAACTAATGCTCATCAACACTTAAGCATAGTTATGTACCAATCATAAAATGTTGGTTGCCAGCCAGAATCACACCATACAGTCAAATCAATAAGTGAATATAGACCACTGTTGCACTGCATTCAAAACCAAGATCCTAGCAAAACTGCTGCTGGTTACAAGAACCACAAAATGCAGACACATGAAACAAGTGAATCTGGGCAAAAAAATTGACTTAAAGTAAGTTTTGTATTTGTGTATTGAATTTGATGCTTAGGACTGCATGTTTGCTCTCGGCAAGGTGGCCTTATTCTTTGCTCCAAGGGGCCTTCCTCTCTTCCGTGTAGTGGTTGTGGGACCTACTGTATTGGGGCTGTCATCTAGGTCATTCCTCATAGGCTGTCCAGCATCTTCATCATCTTCTTCGTCATTGGAGACCACGAAGCACCGCCTTTTCTGGGTAGTCATTTCTCGGCCCGAGTCAACACCATCCCTCACTCGGTTTTTTGCCTCCGGTGGTCGGCCTCTCTTCTTGCCTGCAAGGCTCGCTAGCCTTAACCGGTATGCCTCCACCTGCATAAGTCAAAGCAAAATTACACCTTTAATACGAAGTCTAAGATGTTATGCACTATACAGTAACATAATATGCATTCACATAGGCTATACCTGCAAGCACGTAGATGCATTGTGGCCATCGGCAATGCCACAATTCTTGCATTTTCTGTTTTTTTTCTTCTCTCCTTTTGCTCCCAGTTTTAGCTCCTTCTTTTTAGTTACATCTTTGTTCTTGCCCTTCAGCTTGGCCTTGTCTAGCCTCACAAGACTGATTCCCAACCTAATCTGAGGAAATATTTTGGATGCATACAAACCAGTCATACTTAACATTTAAACCATTATCAAATACTAAACTATTAATTAGAAGTGCATACAGAACCAATGCTCAACAGCATCAAAACCAAGTTTGGCTGACAGCTAGAATCACACCATACAGCCAAATCAGTAAGTGAATATAGACTACTATTGCACTGCATCAAAACCAAGTTTTCTAACAAAACTACTGAATTTAATATATATGCATATAACTCCTTGTAACAGTGTATATAAACAGAAGTATACCGGTCCGTATCGTACCTCACTATGGCCCATTTGATTTCGGTGGGTTTCTACAGCGCTGCTACCCGGCTATGTTTCCTTTTGCACCTCCTGCATATGTACTCCAAATTTGACAATGGGTATAATGAATGAACCAATTATACAAGCAGCAACCATTATGTATATAATTAACATACATGGTATAATACATGGATAACATACCTGTCCCTGATCCTTTGTTGCGTCCTGCGATGCATCGGATGTGTGTTGAGTGTTGGTCACTCCAGTTTCCTGATTAGATACATGAAGAAAGGATAAAACCACATGTTTCTTACATTAAAGCTGAAGTTAATCAATTCATACAAACCTATAATAGTTGCGTCAGTTACTTTACCTCAACTGTTACATTCCAAGTTGGTTGCGGTTGATCATCTTCCGGATGTGACTCTTCTACAACCTGCATTACATTTACAAGAATTAAAGTCACAAGCGGCCATACATTCTATGGATGGCAGCGAATTTAACTATATATAGTGGCATTTGACTGGCTGCTTACTCCTTCATCGTCCAAGTTGATGCCCTGTGCATGGATGTTAGGTTCCAAACCACAAATCAGGTTGATCAGGTCATCTAGACCCTCCATTGACCGATCGAATCCAGCCTTTGACATACAAGCAAACCTCACAAGTTTCATTGCTTTTGTGAGCACCAAAGTATGCCTGTATGCCTTTGTTTCGCTGTCGACACCCTTCAACCTTCGATCAGCTCGGTCAAATGGCACCTCATGTCGTGCGTTCCGGCACAAGCGCTGCAAGACATATTTGCTTGGCATCCTTTCCAATTGCACATGCATAAATGCCCGTAGCAAGTGCACACAGAACAGCCCTAGATAAACACACGCAAGGGGGTGATATCATTTTTTTGTTTCAGCTTCAACGGATCATACATGCATATAAAGCTGTGATAGTATGCATAAAATATTGTGAGAACTAACCTGTGTGCTCTAGCTGCTTGCACTCACAAGTGAAAAACCTTTGCTCTTGGTCTACTATCACCTTGAACTGGTGCTGCCCCCACATAATCTTCTGGGTATTCTTTGTATGCTGCACCAGCCATGCATTTGGCCGTCCCTTTATGTCTGCTGTTATGCGGTATGCCGTTGCACGTTTCATCGTCTCCTCAAAGCACTCAAACATAGCCCTTTTGTAGACTCGGGCAACTCTGACCTCAAATTCCCAACATGAGTTTGTCACCGTCTCACTCTGAAGGCATTAAAATAAATAAGTGCATACAAAACAAGCAACACTGGCATACAAAACAAGCAACACTGGCATACACATAAACTGGTCCATGCTGCATAAATAGTTCATAACATCTTAAGATACATAGCATTCAAACCTAATGCCATAAATTTGCAGCATACTATTATTGATACTAGGGTATCCTATATGTAGTCACATCAATTAGCGCATACAAACCAGTATACATAACAAGATCCTAGTTCATACAGACCACCAAAAACAATAGATATCAACAGAATTAGCCATGCATACGTACCGTGCAGCCATATGTTTTGGTTGCTTCATCCATCTTACGCCGGTGGATGAACTTTATCATTTACTTGGCAAAGAGATGCAGAGGTGTGTTTGCATCCATATGGCATTGCTTCACGATGTTGTTTACACTTTCACTCCTTTACGTCGAGATCATCGTGCCACAATAGTCATCCTTGAAATAGACCGGCACCCACTCCGACCTCATGTCATAAAGGGCTTGTAATGTCTGGTCATCATGGAACTCAAACTCATCCAGCAGCATTGACCACGCAGATTCAAATTCAACCGTAGTCAGTGGATGGTAGATGACAGAGCGGAACTTGTCTTTGAAGAACCGCTTCTCAAACCTTGCGTACAGCTCATTTAGCAATGGTTGGAACTTGTTAATCACATGCCACAAGCAGAGGCGGTGCACCACATTGGGGAAAACCACACGGATAGCAACCGGTATTACCGGGTCCTGGTCTGCAAATCACACGGATACTGCATACAAACCTTTCTAGTTTACCATACATGGTTAAGCAATATGCCACAACATAGCTCAACGTAAAATAGGGCATACCTATGAGGATACAAGCAGGCACTTTGCCACCCATGCAGGTCTTGAATGTTTTGAAGACCCATTCAAACATCTTGATTGTCTCATCACCAAGCAAGACAAAGGCAAAGACGGTGCATTGCATGTGATGATTAGCACAACAAACATTGCTAGTGGCTTATCATACAAGTTGGTCCTATGGGTTGTATCAAACGTGACGGCATCACCGAAATCCATAAACTCTCCTTGCATGCTTGCGGAGGATCAGAAGATGCTCACAATCTTACTATCGCTGTCTAGCAAGAAGTCGCAGAAAAACTATGGATTTTCACGCTTGCACTCAGTGAAGAAAGCCAACAGTTTAGCTACATCGTCTATCTGGGCTGTATACATGCAGATGTATACAACCTTAGTTAGTGATGCATTCAAGCAATCATTCTATTTCATACAAGCACAGTCAGTTCCATACTCCCTAAGTTACTGATGCATACACAGTGAGATGTATAATATAAGAAGTAACATGGCTACTATTTTTTCAAATACTCACGATATGATGCATATACTATGCAACAAGCATTCATATGAAACTAAGATTGAACCACTTACATGTTTGCTAGCTGCTTTCGAGTTAGGGGCATATTTTCTAGACCATCATGAAGATGCGAGAGGTTGTCAAGTATATAATGGGGTGGTACCCGACTGTCTTGCATCCCACCAACATACTACAGGTACATGGGATCAAACTATCTGTTGCAATGGAAGTTCTTTATGGCTGCAGGATCTTTCAAGAATGTATGCTTGTGGTTCAGATTGGCCACCTCAATAATCACTGAAAAGAGGCGCTTTTCAGTATCAAAGACCTTCTTGAGCTTCAGTCCAGCCAAGCAACCAACCCGCTTCGTAGACTTCTTGCGCACCTTCTTCCCATTCTTCTTCTTCACCTTGTACTTGCCCTCCCTCAAACAGTTTAGCCATTTAATGCCTTTTTCTCACAGTACTTCTTGATGCCAAAGCCGACCGCCATAGCATACTGTGCATAGAATCGGTACGCATCCTCGACTGACTTGAACTGTATACCGACCCTTGGCACAAGACATTCATCAAGATCCTCAGGCTGCATATACATAAAACCAAATGATTATAGTTGTAATAGAATGACCCTCAATTCTAGATGCATACAGACCTATGGGAGCAGTTCTCCAAGTCTTGGCATTAGAAAACAGTGTATACAAACCCATTATAGCTGAGTGTTTGCAACAGATACATATTAAAGATTTCAATTTTTAGTATTGAATATGCATACAAACTATACACAAAGTATAAGATTTCAGTCTAAACTGTATACAGACAATAAGCAGCTAGTAGACGTCAACAACCATCAATAAAAGAGGTTGCAACTCAACAGTGCATACAACTAACATTTAAAATGCATACATAACAGTTTGTGTAGGAAAAGTACCCCTAGGTCAAAGACAATCTCTAAAGTGCTGATTTTTTCAGCCAACAAAATGCATACAAATAGTTATTCATGAGCCAACAATATAGGTGACAAACTGGAGAAGCCTTGCATACAAATCTATCTTCTCCTTATTCCTCGAGTACATCCCTTGGCCCTATGTGTACGCTAAAGATATGATTTTTCAATAGACAAACTGCATATAACCTGAGAACCATGGTGACACAGCGGTAACCACCATGAAAAGCGATGCAAACCCCAAATTTTCACATAAAAAGTGACCAAGCTCGTAGCAAACTAAGTTTATCTAGAGATAACTCACACGAGCCAAGCTATGATCTGTATGCTACCGGATCCATGGCCATGAATACAAAAAGATGAAAAAACGGTTTTTCCCGTCTCCAATTGACCAAGAACAGAGCAAACGGAGTGGATTTGGAAGAGATAACTCACATGGGTGTGCAGTACGTCGACGGCGGGGGTGTCCTGCTCGTGCGAGCCGGCATGTGGCAGCTCTGGTGGCCACAAGCAGCCCTGCACGCCACGAGGAGGGGCATCATCTGCTTCTGGATCACCTTGGCCACACAGCACGGGGTCGAGCGTGATGAAATCCTCCGTGGACCCTATTGTCGGCGCCGGAGCACCGGGAGACAAGCTCCACGTTGAGGCTGCGGTCAATAGAGGTAGACGACGTCGATAGCCGCTGTCAGGAATCCCGTCGCCGAGCCAATCCTCGTCGCCGGCGTCGCCATGGCCACCGGCCATCGCCATCCGGTCTCCCTCCTCCTCCTCCTCCCTCGGAACCCTCGACCAGCACATAAAGAATGTTTCTGGATGGGACCTGGGCCGTGGGTGTTATATGGGTCATCCTAATCCCTGCTTTTTGTCAACACGGGACCTGTCGGGTGCACAGAAACATGTCGGATTGTCTCAAACCGGTGCAATATGCGTTCGAAGACACTACATAGCGCATTCAAGTACATCACTGTCTACCTTGCATATAGATATATGTTGCAAAGAATAAACATTCCAGTACAAGGTTTGTATGCATCTCGGTCAGCATGGACCTCAACGTATCCAAATAGGGTTGTATGAAATCTGTGTAATGATTCGTATGCAAGGTAAATAAAAGTTTTCACTGCACGCGAGTCCTATGAGGATATCATATGAACCACACAAAATGTTTTTACAACACCTAAATTTAGTTTGTATGCACTTTTGACTATACACAGACCTTGCCAGGGTCTGTGTTGTTTCTCCAACAACTACAAACACTTTGTATGCATAGTAAATGACAAAGCACTCATGTTTGAACCCAAGACCCTCCCTAGTTTTGTATTTCAGGGCTGAGAGGTTTGTACAACACATAACAAAAGGGTGTGTGAATTGTTACATTATGTGTTTGAATGCAAATAAAAAACAACTTACCAAATTGTTACAGTATGTGACACTGTAAATCTATTGGTATGCACTGTGAAATGGACACTAATAATATGTACGTGTGAGTACCCGTTGAAAGATGTGTATGACACAACACAGCAGGTTCGTATGCATGGTAATGCTTCCCGTATACATGTTAATATGAGTTTGTATGCATTCTCTACACGCACCCCACAAGATCTGCATGGTACAGGGTATGCTTTCTAGATATGTATACATGGTACAGGGTATGCATGGCCCGTATACATGGTATATATAAATCCTATGCGTTCTGTACACGCACCGCATCAGATCTGTAGCACATACGTTTGAATACCTGATTGAAGGTTTCTATGACACAAAACACCAAGTTCGTATACATTGTATTACCTATGCGTTCCGTATACATGGTTCTTAGAGTCTATATGCATTCTGTACACAAACCACGCTATACACACACGCCGCCGCACGCTCCGCCGAGGGATCCACGCAGCGCGCAGCCACGCCCATCGCGCCTCCACGCGGGGCAAGCAAGCAGCGCGACACGCTGCCCCCTCCTGGGGGACCGCTCCCCACGCGCGCCCACCCGCTCGCGCGTCCCCGCTGCGGGGGGACCGCCCCCGATCGCGCGTGGGGACCGCGCCCACAGCGCCACCCGCCCCACGCGTGTCCCCCGCTGGTCGGGTGGTTTGGCTGGGTTGGTGGGGGTTGGTCGGGGGCTTCCCTAAGCAATGGGAAGCCTTAGGCTCCCCCTCCCTATATATATATATATATATATATATATATATATATATATATATATATATTTCTTTGAATCCTATAGATATATATAATGCAATCTCATGTCAAATCCATCCAAGCTGCTTTCATTTTCACCACTGAGCCTTTTAATCCGCAATGTACTGCATTCTCTATGCATACATGATGCTTCCTTCTTCACGCCTTAGCCTTCTAATCTTTAATGGATAGGAGCCGTTAGGTTCTATCACTTATGGACGTAAATTTTACTCTCTTATGAAGTCAAACCCCATTAACTATTTCTTTCAACATGTAATATTTTTACCTCATCAGTCCACTATTAGACGTATTTATAGTCAACTAGCATTGTGATTATGATCAAGACACATCATGCATTTAGTTATCCATATCAGTGTACCATGTCATTCTTTAATCTTCACTTATAATTATTCATATAAGTAATTTTATTCTAAATCATTAGTAATTTCTGTGGCAATGTGTGAGAAATTCGTCTAGCATTATAAATTGATGGCGGTACTCGTTTCACCACCAACATGATCTTGTTGATCGGCACCTGCCAGTCCTGTTACCATAGCCAAACCAAACAAAACACATAATCAACAATTTCTTTCCCATTCCAGCTCACGAAATGTTCCGTATGCGTTTACGTTGCCTTTCTGCAACCAAACAACACCTGACTACAGGTGCATGTATGCAATCCTAGCTAAACTAGGAGGTGATTGGTTGGGAGAAGAAACTAGAACCTGGCTCCTAGCATGCAGCTATGTGTGATTGGATGGCTGCACACTCATTGGGGCCTGGCCCGCCGCATGTAGTAAGTCCTGCTCAGCCAGGCTGCGGGAAACGAGAATATATTCCGTTTCCTCGGAGCCAGGCTCGCGCGGGTGCGGGAGCGCAGTCTGCATGTGCTGCTTGTCTATGGGATAACTCAGGATCTTATGCAACCAAACAAACGCATGGTACAGCCTGACCTCACTGAAACAAGTAACCAAACACAGCAGTCTGCACACACAAAACCTGCCCCCTGTCGGCTTGGCTCTAGTGCTCAACCAGATTCATACATGTATGCCAACCAATCAGACTCCTAGTATCTCCCATGTAGTATGCATCTCTATACATTGTCTATTTTTATCCTCTGCTTCCCGGTTGCAAACATCCCTATGCAGCTTGTCTATTTTTCTCTTGTATATCCCTGATTATTTTATTTAATAATACACTCGACCTAGTCAGCAATGGTTTGGCGATATTCGACTTGCCAGCGATGCACTCGGCTCGGTAGGCAGCGATGAACTTGGACCAAGCTGTCAAGCTGAGTGAAAGATGCACTCAGCCAATCAAGCGAAGTAAACATATGCACTTTGCTCATCCACGCCGAGATGGTTGGGTGTAATAACCATCATTTGTACTTCTCACAATACCTGAAAATCATGGAGAATTTTCAGTAAAAAGAGCTTACTGGAAGCTTGCAGCTGTTCATGAGCAGGTTAACTCAGCAGCTCCGGGTGGTTCGGAGGATGATTCTTGGGACAGAATTTGGAAACTAGATGTGCCACTGAAGGTTAAAGTTTTCTGGTGGCGAGTGTTACACGAGTTCTTGCCCACGAAAGCAGTGCTAAATAATAGGCACATTGAGCCTACTGCATTCTGTGAAATGTGTGGTGTAGAGAAGACGATGATCATACCTGTGTTTGTTGAATGTATCATGGCAAGGCAATTCTAGAGGGAAATCAAGCTGCTCACTGGTGTCAAACTCCCTAACCTTCATGAATTTACTTGGGCAACGGATGTGTTATAGGGGCGTCCTCAGGCCTGAGTAGGTTGTACGACCGAACAAGGCTCCTAAAAATCACGGGCCTTAAGATTTACTAAGTATCATAAGTAGTCTAGACTTTGTTTTAACTGGTAAATCAGTCATAGTTGTCTTCTTTGCCCCATAAACGTGGCCTCTTGAAGAGCACTCCAAGATCCTATTAATTCCTTCCAGAGAAAGGATCTAGAGATTCCAATTCTATTTCGCGCATCGTTGCTTAGATTTCATACCATTAGTCGTCGCTTGAGACCTAGTCACAATTCTAAACCCAGATTGAAGATGAAGACTGTCTGGATAAAAGCATGAAGTCTTTATTGTAGTTATCTTTAGGGTTGCACTTAAACATGGACGATCTAATATTGATGTTGATGACCTTTATATGGAGTTAATTTTTTTCCTAATTTTATTCCATAAGAAAATTAAAGCCCAGTTAAAATTCAAAATTTTGTGAGATGATATCAATATTTTTACACTAGATATTAAACCTCTATGTATTGTTTTAAACTGGGCCTCATATTTTACTGGAAATGCGCCTGTATCTTAAGAGATGATCAGTGCTCAGCAAAGGAGTGAAGCCTGTTTATCATTGGTATGTGTTCCCTCTGGATGCAGAGAAATAAACGTCTACACGGCAGTCAAAGCCGATTAAAAAAAATGCAATGTTGTGGTCGGTGGAATTGGCTAATGGCAGATCACTCAGGCCTCAACATGGCAATGGGGCCCCGATCCCGATTCCCTGCAGGGAATTCTTCCATTAAGGGACGGGGATGGTAGCAATTTAATCCCCACGGGGATTCAAATGGGGGAAACTGATCCTCATCGGGTCTGACGGGTTCGGGGATGATCCTCCGTCCCCCGTCCCCGTTCCCCACGGAGACCCGCTAAGATTTGTTACAGGCTCACGAGAATACAACTTCGGAATGCTAGAAGGCCCAGACGTCGTGCTTGGCCCATCAAAACAGAGGCCCACAACTCGAAACATATATAAGCAGTGATCCTAACCCTACCTGCCCACTCAGTTCCTCGCTCACCCTCCAGCCGCCGCCGTTCCTTCAGTCTTTCATCTCCCTCCTGTCGTAGTTCATAGAGCCACGGGCGGAGCTACGTACAGGCGAAACGGGGCCATGGCCCCCCCTGCCGCCACTAATTCTCCACTAAATGAACAGTAATACAGCTACTGTTCATATATTTTTAGTCAAAATTAATGAGGCCGGCCCTCCCTCAACTTGAGCTCACCTTTCGCCGCTGCGTAGAGCCACAGCCCACAGCAAGCCGCACCACCGGCACCGTCTATCAGCAACACCGCCTCACTAGCGTGTAGCGTCTCCGGCTACTAGCAAGTGGCCGCACAAGCATAGGGTCATGGCTCGGAGAGGCACGAGATGCAGGCCACAAGAAAACAAGCTACGGGACAAAGCTCCAGATTAGTAGTTGAATAGCCACGACCATGTTCATTTGTGTTGTGACAACGAGTTCGTATATTTGTGTTCAGATCTGAATTTCATGGTGAATCGTTCATGTGATATTTGCAATCCAATTGCTGATCTTGTGAGAATCGTTGGTATTCGTGGTATAGATTTTTTTTTATTCTCTACAAACATGAACTGGACACTGGAATCAAGGGACGGGGACCCATCGGGTCTAGAATCCCCGTGCGGGGACGGGGATGGGGAGAAAACCTCCCCCGTGAGGTTTGACGGGGACAGGGATGGGGAGGCATTCCCCGACGGGGAATTCCCCGTTGCCATGACTCAAGCCAAGCAGCCGGTGCATAAAATGCCTGTACGGCAAACTTGGCAGCCACCACCTGATGGATGGACAAAATGCAATACAGATGCAGCCTTCTATGCAGGGGTCAACCAGGGAGCAGCCGGGATGGTCCTCCGGGATTTTTCAGGCAATTTTGTTGGGGCGTGCTTGCTGGTCGTTCATGGCTTGGATGCATTGATTTTGGAGTCACTGGCTTGTCGAAATGGGTTATTGAGCCTGTTTGGTTTGTGACCAAATTTTGTCATACCAAAGATTTAGCAAGCCAAAACTTAGGCAAAAAACTTGCCATAGATTTGATAATTCAAATATGAGAATTTAGCAAGTTTTGGTAGCTAATCAAATGCTAGCTAAAATTATGGCTTGCCAAATCTTTGGCATGACAAATTTTGGATGTAAACCAATCAGACTCATTATTTGCGAGAGCAAATGCAGTGACGAGACTGCAAATAGACAGATAGTCAGGAGCACGTCAGGCTGTTGAAATCAGGGTACTTTCAGAGATCTATCTTCCTCCAATTCTGAATGAGATTAGTGATATTAGCTCAGGGTTTCAATCTTTTTCTCTGATTTATGCAAATAGAGCTTGTAACCGGGTAACAAACACATTAGCTGGGCCACGGAAGAGTACAGGCTAGGAGAGTGGCAAGGAGAGTGGCAAAATGCGCACCCCCCCCCCCCCCCCCCCCCACACACACCACACACACACACACCAAAACCACAATTCGCAAGAAAAAAAGAAGAAAGAAACCCTTCAGTCCCTCACACACCTAAATGTATCATAAGCCTCAATGTCCATACAAGTACAAAGTTGGATTCCAAAAGGCATCAAGCACGATGGATTTCGCAACAAACGCATCCACGGATATATTTGCTAGTAAGCCCCTAAATATGCGACAAAGCCTAGGTCAAGGACATCAGTAGACTTCTACCAGACTAACAAACTTCTCGTGATCCAGAATCTATGCAGTTTTATGAGGGCTATCTGGTAACTACCTAGAGTCCAACGCGCTCATACCAAGGTCACTTGTGCATATAATATGCAGATTGCATTTACCTCACGTCGTCCGTGACATCAGCCAGACTCAGATCATCAACAGCATCAGTTGCTTGGTAGAAGCCCTGTCTTTTTGCATCGCAACATCGTCAATTGCTTGGTAGTGAAGGATCAACTTCCACCCCATCTTTTTGCATCGCAACAATGTCCCCTTCCTCATCACTGTGGTGTTCTTCTTTGCTCTTGTCAAGGCCCTTCTTGCTGAACATGCTCTTTAGGTTATGAGCAGTTTTCCCAGCATGTTTCACCATGTGCACCGCTTTCTTCCTCAAGTGCCTCTTAGTTGGGCTGTCCAGCTCCTCTCTCTCAGGGCTTTGCTGCTGGTTATCTGGTTCCGACCCTGATCTGTGGGACCCAGGATATTGATCGACCACATATGTTACTGAAACCCTGCCTTCCCCGACCGGTCGAATATTTGGGTGAGGCATTATACATGGCGAAGCTTCGTCATCATTCTCTTTCTTTGGGCTCCGGTGGAGCACTGCTCCAGCTAGCTTGCCCAAACCCTTCTTGACCTTGTGGAGATGGCGGTGCGATTTACTGCTCGTGGGTTCTTCAGTGCTGGAGTCACTTCTATGAGATTCTGACACTGATGACCTTGGGCTATCACTACAAGCATCATTCTCCCGCTGAATTTTGGAATCCTGGAACCGGGGACGGCCTTTCCGAGGTTCCCATGTACTGGTGACATCACTGCCTGGGCGATGCACCCACACATCGGGCTTGTCTGATCCTTCTATGTCAACTGGTTCAAATTCATCAGACATCTTCCGGAATTCATCAGAAGACTCACTTTCATGATTGGTCCTGGAGGAGAAACTTGACCTCGGTGTGCTAGCTTTGTCCAACTTTTGTATTCCACACTGTTCCTCTTCATCATTAAGAACCTGCAAGCACAATAAACAAGCACAATAAACACAAAACACAAGTCTGCCACTCAGTCTGAACTTAACTTTCAGTTCTAGACTGTATGGAAATATGCTGGGTCATGGGCTGGTGGAAAATGTATCCTGGACTCCTAGACAGCGTCCAGTGAATAATAAAAGATCCTAGATATCCAATTATCCCCGAGTTACTGTCAGTCAGTCTGATTGATTACTAGGACGAAGTAAAACTTGATCTCACCTTTTCATTTTCTTCTTCAAGTACAGTTACAGCAACGTGAATCTTCCCTGTCTTTATGTTCTTCAGCGCAATCCATATATCATGCCTTTTTCCACCTCTTAATTTGTTGATGCTTATCGAACAATCACTACACACATAACAAGAAAGATATGTTTCACTCTGTTTATGACAGTTAATCAGAATGGTAAGAATTTCCTTTTGTGTATTTAAAACATTTGCAATTAGGCATAAAACAACGGTATAGTACCCACTATTATGATGAAAACTTAGAAATGGCTAATGGAGACCAACCCAAGAGTGTCATCAAAAATGGGATCCTTATCTCGGACTTGAAGAGAAAGAAGATTGAGTGCTTCCCATGAAGTTATTGGTATTTTAAACTCCTCGAGCCATTTTGGATTAAGAGTTTTCTTATGGATCTTTGTGTGAAAACGGTAGGGTCCAAGATGTCCTTTCACATATGGATCAGCTAACCCTGCACATAGATCCAACATTTGGTATTTTTTCTGGAAGTTATCTAAATACAACTCTGGAATCCTCTACATAAATCAACAATCACTCATATTCCTTGTTCTTAACCTTCTATAAATCCTCCACATACCATTTGGATCAGATGGCTTCATATCAGCACCTTCCAGGATTTCCACTCGAGCATATGCGATAGGTGGCTTCTCATCAACACTAAACCAGTTTTCTGATAAACATGGACATCAAGTTAGAACAATTTAAGACATTTTGTGTAGGAATAACTATTAGTGCAAAGGGAAAAAAACAATATACTAGAAACAAACAAAGCATGGAAGCTACACCAAGAAGACTATAGTGATGGCAGAAATAAACAAACTGGCCAATTAGCCTCCAAAGTACTCCATCTGTTTTTATTTAGTTGGCATGCTTTTTTTTTTTTCTCCAAAATGAAGGAGCAGCATAACAGACTATATTACCTGCAACTAACAAAGTTTTTCCCTGTCAAACTGCATGCATCCCTGCAATCTGCAAGTCACTGCATGCGCATAAAAGGAGTATTTTGGGGTAGACTGGTACATTTGGGCTTTGGAAACTGAGCAGGCCTAGTAGATTTGAACAGCCAACAAAAATAATTACGCATACTAAAAAAATTCAAAAAACATCTTTGATTACACCCTGCATTCATCTCCCAGTGTGCGAAAGCTCTTGAATGTTTGGTGATGCTCCATCAAACACAGAAGTGTTTCTATGCAGAAGTGTTTCTACGCTTCCATATTTCCCAGGAAACGAAAATGATGAGTGAATTCAACAGCTTGTTCAGCTCTTTCGGCACCCTTTTGATAGCCAACCTCACCAGCCAGAGAAACTAAACACCATTGGTGAAGGCGCAACAGCAATCAAGTTCAAATGCTCTAGTATCAAGGCCCCCAAACCTGCCTTGTGAACACACAGGACATAAGTAAATGCTTGATTGCCTCCAGTTTGATCACACAATTTGCGCTCAAAGAACCATGCTGCCTTCTCTTAATCAGGTCTGTCATCCGGTAGAATTAAATCGTTCTCTTGCGCAGTCACACACCCTCAGTTTCTTGCCACCGCCGGTACACTGATTGCTATTGATTTCACTCAAATGGAGTTATGGAGGTGTATGAGAATCTCCAGCTGCCAGATGGAGATGGACTCCTATGGTGCATTAAGGTTTGCAGATGATGGACTCCTATGGAGATGCATGAGGATGAGACGTCTAAGGACAGGGACATCATGGTATTTTCAGGAGCCAAAAGAAAGAAATTAAGAAATTCAAACAAAGTACTACAGGTCCTCGCCAAGCGACCTGGATTTTTTACTTGCAGGTACTACAGTGCCAGTGCATCCTGCATCCCTGCCCACTGCTGTTGGGCAGCCACACCAAGGATTCATCGAGGAGCTGCCCGACGACCCCACGGTCCTGTTTCGTGGCGCTGTCCTGCCTGCTGCTCCTCCAGCAGCTGCCCCGGCACCAGGTGCTCGGGACATCCAGCTTGTCTACAGCCAGTATCCCTGGGTGCACAACGGGCCCCCTCCAGCACCGGCACCGGCTGCTGCACCTGTCCAGCAGGCTCCTATGCCTGTCCAGCAGTCCCCCTGCCCCTGTACAGCAGGCTCCTGCCCCTGTCCAGCAGCCAGAGGCTTCTACAGCTCCACCAGCACCTCCTGTACAGAGGAACGCCGTGTCACACGGACCCAGTCCAGGGCCATACCGGTTGTGCAGTATGTGGGTCTCTCTGCAGCGACCACTCCTTCTCCGCTTCCTGCCAACTACCGCAGCGGTTTGGCTGATCCAAACTGGCGTGCAGCCATGGCTGAGGAGTACAAGGCGCTCATCGACAACGGGACATGGTGCCTCGTGCCCCGGCCACCCGGCACCAACATGGTCACGGGCAAGTGGTTATTCGAGCACAAGTACCACTCCAACGGTACCCTTGCCCGCCACAAGGCTCGCTGGGTGGTTCGTGGCTTCCGTCTACTGCCAGAAGTCCCCAGGCTTCGTCGACCCCACTTTTCCTGACCATGTGTGTCTGTTGCAGCGCTCCCTCTACGGCCTGAAGCAGGCGCCCCGAGCCTGGTACCAGCGTTTTGCGACATACATTCGCCACCTCGGCTTCGTCGCCTCGACTTCAGACACCTCCCTCTTCGTCTACAAAAATGGGACCAGTCTCGCCTACCTGCTACTCTACGTCGACGACATCATCCTCACTGCGTCCTCAACGACATTTCTTCAGCAGGTCATTGGGCGACTGCATTCTGAGTTTGCCATGACTGACCTGGGCGCACTTCATCACTTCCTCAGGATGTCTGACACTCGCCCCGCCAACGGCTTGTTCTTATCCCAGTGACAATAGGCCGTCGAGCTTCTTCAACTCGCCGGCATGGCTAAGTGTCACTCTACATCGACTCCTGTTGACACTCAGGCCAAGCTGTCTGCAACCGCAGGCGCTCCTGTTGGTGATCCGTCCGCGTACAGGAGCCTTGCTGCCGCGCTTCAGTACCTCACGCTGACTCGTCCTGACTTGGCGTACACCGTGCAGCAAGTGTGCCTCTTCATGCATGATCCCTGCGAGCCGCACGCCCGCACCTCGCGCTGATCAAGCAGATCCTATGCTATCTCAAGGGCACTCTCTCCTTTGGCCTCCACACTGTCCAGTCACTGGTCGCCTACTCTGATGCCGATTGGACTGGCTGCCCAGATTCTCAGCGCTACACCTCCGGCTATTGTGTCTACCTCGGCGACAATCTGATTTCTTGGTCCCCCAAGCGTCAGACCACGGTATCCCGCTCCAGTGCAGAAGCAGAGTACCGTGCTGTTGCTCACGTGGTGGCCGACTGTTGCTGGCTGCACCAACTCCTGCAGGAGCTCCACGTCTCCATTGCTTCAGAGACAGTTGTCTACTGCGACAACGTCAGTGCTGTCTACATGACAGCCAACCCCGTCCATCATCGCCGCACAAAGCATATTGAGATTGACATCCATTTCGTCCATGAGAAGGTCGCCTTAGGACAAGTCTGGGTCCTTCATGTGCCATCCTCTCACCAGTTCACAGACATCATGACCAAGGGCCTCCCTGTACAGCTATTTACTGAGTTCAGGTCCAGTCTATGCGTCCGGGATCCTCCCACTTAGACTGCGGGCGGGTATTAGATATATTAGACAGGTCTCTATGTGATTATCACCTGCCATGTATTCTTGATTGCATTTATACCCAACCATATTGGCCATATATATAAAGGTCACCCCCCACATTGGGTGTGAGGTGTGTCTCTACACACTGCCGTCCTCCCGCCAAGCCACCCAACACCGCCTCGTGCACGCACATGATTGCTGCAGACGAGACCGAGTACCCCCCACCACCCTGGGGGCGCAACCCTCCATTGTGTTTGGTTTCCTATGTCAACCTGGCTAGATCGAACCGTGGAACTCATGAATCTAGGCTACAGGGATGCTGGATCCATCAGCCCCAATCCCAGGAGGCCCCCAGCAGAATGTAGTCACTGGACCCAATGCAAGGAAGCTTAGGGGGAGATGGGTGGAACTGGTTCTGCAGACAAGAAATGCCCCACCACCACCTTTATTGTAGCTGCACAGCCTCCAGCGGCGAAGGACGAGCATAGGAGGGGAGAAGCACGGGGACAGCAGTGCTAACTTCGCCCGAGTTGCCCGCGAGGGGCGACAGAAAGGACGGAAGTCTTCTATGATATGTATGTATCCCCATACACCTACTCAATTGAAATGGAGGGAGCAAATAACTAGTAAACCAAACTGCAGCACAAGAAGAAATTTATAGCAATTACCTGCTGATTCTGAAGCAAACTTCTCCAGATCAATAACTAGCATGTTGGGCTGCAAAACAATTAATTCCAAAAGTCATTTAGCTATTTTGTATACAATCCTTAAAAAACACTATCCAACAAAATGCCTCAGTGAATGCCCAAGCCATGTCAAAAAGCACATCCATTGCAGGCGAGCATATAATGCTTGAGGCTAGAATAGTTTACATATTCAAATACATAGGACGTCTATTGCCTTTGCTTGTTCAAAAATGGACAAACGAATGCAGGTAAAAGTATGGTAAATTTAAAACTATAGTTTAATGCAACAACTTAGAACCTTCACAATGAAGGCCAAGCTTTTTATAATTAAGAATTCATGGTGTAGAAAATGTAACCTCCACAAGAGTCTGTCCGAAGGCAACATCCAGCATCCTGTCCTGAAAATTTGAAAAAATAAGGAAACTGAGTACCCAAGAGAAATGTAATGACATTAAAATGTAATTAAAATATTTTTTTTGAAAGATGGAAACAATAAACTAAACTAGATAGACTTACAAGCCAACCAGAAATTCCTGGGAGTTCAGTTACATCAAGCCCATGACCAAACAACGGTTTCACTGTCATTTGGAAGTATGGAGGCTCAACAAAGCATACTCTTACACGCCCAATAAATGGCCACTGCTGTATAAATCTCACCCCTACCAGAACCTGCACACACACACCCTAGAGAGGCTTAGTAAACACAATAGATATGTTTTGCATGTGATCTTATAAAGATCATCTAGAGAACTAACATGGAAGTCCCCGACAACTGTTTGTAATTATTATGAAATATTTGCCATTTATTTCTTCATATGGACCAATGTTTTCAGGTCGGCTGGTCATTTCTGGTCGACCTGGGACCGACCAGTCGATTAATTGTGATTAATCGTCGACCAGGTTGATTAATTGACCCTGGTCGACCCTGGTCGTCCATCTGATCGTCCAGGTATATTAGCTGGTCGACCTATATATATACCTCTATATATATATACTGTATTATACACAATAAAGAAAGCATCAAGACTACCTAGCTATAAAGAAAGCATCAAGACTGCAGTAGCAAATTGCTAACATTTAGCAGACCATAGCAGCCGCACAACTAGCATTTTACATAACCAAACCAAAGTCCAAACTAGTTCAGCACACATAAGCTAAAGTGTTCAACACAAAAGTCACAAACATTGACATGGTTTCTGGTCGTCCCATGTCCTAATCGGACGATTAATAGCGATAAGTCGACGACTAATCAGACGACCAGGCTTCTGGTCGACCTGGTCGGGTCGGACCCCCCTAATCAAGCACTTCTGACCGACCAGGACGACTAATCGCGATTAATCGCGATTAATCGGACGACCTGAAAACATTGATATGGACTCATTTTTCTTGTCTACACATTTCTTTTGAAAAGCAATCTGCTGCTCTGATCCATGTCAGTGCTCAATTCCAAGAAAGAAAGAAAGAAAGAAAGAAAGAAAGAAAGAAAGAGATATGATGCACACCTTTCCTTCAACATGCATCCCAGTTATATGCATGTTTGTTGTAATGCCAAATCCTAATCTCTTCCTTAGTTGCACAGCCATTCTTGCATCCATATCATAAGCTGAAAGAAAATTCATCCCTATCTCTAGAACCTAGCATGTAAACGTTAGCCGTCTCATGGTCTACAAAACGAGTATCTGAGAGAAAAAAAATGAGATCCACATTACACACCAAGTGGTCATCATCAGTTGATTGGTTAACAACCCTAATATCTGTAAACATTGGTGGGTTCCTACCCAAGTAGAGGCTTTGGATTATTGCTTTCCTCTGCAAATGAAATGTAAAGTGATATTTGATCAGGTGTATAACGGAATATATCATAGCTTCATATGCATACAAACCGGAAGCAAATTACATTCCTTTTTGCTTCTGAGATTTATGACTTTGAAGAAGACTACTCAAAATTAATTTATAAATAGGAATACAGTAAAAGAAATCTTATAGGTACTAGCAGCTATTAAGAAACTCCATACTTACTGCGGTCCATGGTTTGAACTTCTCTAGGAACCATGGGAATATGGGCAAAAGGAACTGCTGGGATGCAACCCTCTCCATGCAAATTGGCCAAATCTTTTCCACAGTATAATTAAGCCACCTGACAGTCTCCGCATCAGAGAGAAGCTGGTCCAAAAATATAATAAAATGTAAGAACTAAATCTTCTTTTCCACAGTATAATTAAGCCACCTGACAGTCTCCGCATCAGAGAGAAGCTGGTCCAAAAATATAATAAAATGTAAGAACTAAATCAGACTTTTGGATCTGATAAGAAAGCTCAACTAGAACACTAAATCAAGAAACTATATCACCTTTCTTTGATTGGCACATTTTCTTTCCTCATACTGTATCCGCCTCCACAACCTCATTGTATACCGTTGATTCACCTAAAAATAATATTGTTACTGTGATGAGATAATTGAAAAACTGAATTGATTTGACCTTCGATGCTGAACAATGTTTCTGCATTGGATTGTCATGCTCCTTGCCCTTTAAGAGGAATCTTTTTCAATGCAATTTCTGCTTCACTGTACTAAGATGGCTATAGAACTTGAGGTTATTATAATTTCTTTGAAGTGGATATTATTTAATTTATTACATTAACAAGGTCACATAGGGGTAGCAAGCCAAAACTGAATCTGACATACAGCATATGAAAAATCGAGCTAGGTTGAGAGGCTTGATAGAGAACAAAAAATCTAAGTCAATGTTAGTGGAGAGATTAGTTCAACATCATATTGGTATTTTGGTCAACTTTCCGTAATTTATAGGGCACTACAATGAACTCTGAAACTGGCCACAATAGAGTATCAGAACATCGAATTTAAACTTCCAAGAGATGACCGTCTGCAACTGTATCCAAGTCACGGGACCAATGCAAAATAATAATAATAACAATAATTCAAATTTCAGCCAGAGTCAATTCACATGATCAAAACATCGTCCATGATATCCTCCCTAAAAACAAAAGTAAAAACGGACGATTGACCAGCAATTGACTTTAACTGCTTCAACTTTACCTACTCCATAATTAAGCAACTGCTCCACTAGGCTATATCTAGTTTGTGCACAATTTGGTGTACTCCTCACCAGGTTGAACACGGGGAACAAAACAACTAAAACAGAAATAAAAAAGGGAGGATTGACCAGTAATTGATTTTAACTGTGTCGACTTTATCTACTCCATAACTAAGCAACTGCTCCACTCTAGGCTATATCTAGTTTGCGCACAATTTGGTGTACTCCCCACCAGATTGAACACGGGAAAAAAAACAAATGTACTCCTATTTTATGTCTCTTAATATAATGTACTGTCTCCCAACAAAAACATCTAGACAAGTATTTTATCTAGGTGCATAGCCAGTATATATATAGTATATAATATACTACAAAAGGAAAACTGCCTTCACAACTACTCCCTCTGTCCCATAAAAAGTGTGACTCTCACTTCCCAAAAAGTGAAACATTTTCAACCTTCACCAAATATATATGAGAAAATATTAATATTTGTGGTACATAACTAGTATCATTAGATAGATCGTTAAATATATTTTCACAATAAACTTTTTTTACAGATACAAATTTTGCTAAAATTTTCTGAAAACCTGGTCCAACTTAAGAAAATTTGACAATCCCATAGCCAGTGGCGGAGCCTGGTTAGAACTCAAGAGGGGGGGGGGTGCAATTCTACTGTAATACTATACTATATATATACACACACACTAACTAAGCTAATTCTACTGCACTATACTTGGTTACATGCACAAATCTTTTTGTCCACATCCGGTCACACACAATTTAGTGCAAGAGTTTGTAAGACGAATTCATTTCTTAAATAAAGTACCACTAGCACAAGGATGCAAACTATAGCATATTAGCAAGCAAGCAAGTAGTGCGTGCATGCATGAAACGCAAGCAAGCAAGCTATCTACCCAGCACAAACTAACACCAGGGCCGCTCTTTGATCAATGAGCATCAAGTAGTACATATATGCATGTAGTCTCACAGTTTATAGCCTTTGAAAATTCATCACGGCAGGGGGGGCCGGAACCCACCATGCCCACAACGTGGCTCTGCCGTTGCCCATAGCAACGCTTTTTATGGGAATGAGAGAGTAATTGGTTGTTCTGCAGGAACATGTTCCCATCAAGAAATATCAGTAGGAACGAACACAGACAAGAAAACAAAAGAAAAACACCTTGCCTTGTACTCCTATTTTGTTACTCCTGCTGACCTAAGCAAAAGTACAGACTCCAATATTGACTGGAAGTGCACCCACTCTCCTTACTTTGTATTCTACTTATTTTGATCACCACTTTTCTTACAATTACATTACATAAGGTATTTGAAAGACACGCTGGCATGTCCCCCCTCCCTTACAATATTTTTTAATCCTTTTTGCAGCTTATAGGCTGATTATGGCCAAAATAAGCTGAAAATAGAAGCAAGACACTTTTTGCGGATTTTTCTAGGCATGCTTCTAGCAAGAGCCTTATTTGTACTGAAACTTCGAAACTGTTTCGATGGGTTAAAAATTAGCCCAAATTAGCTGGGGTTGGCTAACATTAGTTGGAGGTTTGGCAAAAAGATTAGCCTACCTATTAACCGTCCTGTTGCATGCAGGAGGGCTAATTTTGGATAAATTTTAGCTAGCCAACAAATAGCTCTTAGTATCAGACAGGCCCTTCATTTGTGCAGCTTTCAAGCACTTTTTCTGTGCCAGGGCCAGTATACTTTGTTACTTTCAGATTGCTTGGACACCACTGGATGTAAAAGACGATCTTAGAAAGCATGTTTCATCCTCCATTCGATGAAACTTATGAACACGAATATCTCTAGCATCTTAAGTATGATAAAGATTTTTTTATCAGGTACAAATTGACCACACACAACCCACACACTCCACACCACATGCACGCACACATGTAAAGAAGAGATTCGAAGACTCACTAGCCTCCGGTAAGTGAGAAACAAGCAGTACCACCGAACACGCGTGCACCATACATTTTCTAGAAAAAAATCCAGAAAAAAAGGTGCGGCACCAGAGTTTTGGTCAGACACGGCCCACTGGACTGCCCTACCACTGGACCACATGACAAGGCCCATTTTGGTCATGTTGGTCAGACATGACGTTCTCATGCGTTAATGGGTTGATCAGGAACCAGAGACAGCTTGTTCGTTAATTTAACTTCAACCCTACTCATAACAATGCAGCGTGTTCCTAAATTTAACTCTAATAACTCAACTCATAGAATCTGTCTAGCTTTCCCTCGGCTCACACACCAAACTTTTGTTACTGCAGCCCCACGTGACACAGCCCACCGCCCTGCCACAACATGGTTGCGGAGCTCAGGTGAGATCCTACCATGCCCTTCCCCACCCCCGCCACTACCATCGCCATTGTCGCTCCCACCCTAACGATGCAACTGAGTTGAAACGTCAAAAAAAATACTTCCTTTGTCCTAAAAAGAATGCAATTCTAGCAGTGTCATGTTCTAAGCATCTTAAGACCAATTATAGATAAAAAATGTTTTGATATTTATAATATCATTAGATTAGTTATGAAATGTATTTTCATAATAAATTGATTTGGAGCCATAAATGTGAATAGCATTCCCTAGAATTATTTTTTGAAAAAATCATTCCCTAGAAATTTTGTCAAACCTGAACCACTTTTAACCGGCGCACAACACATAGTTGCATTCTAGCATTCTTTTTGCATTTTAGCAATCTTTTTCCATTGTTGCATTGTTTTTTGACAGCTGAATAAATAGATTTCTAGAGTCGTTAAGTCAAAATTTTAAACTTTGACCAAATTTCTAGAAAAGAACATTAAGGTTTATTGTATCATCAGATTTACCATAGAATATGTTTTTATAATATATTAATTTCATGTCATTTTATAAAGTTAGGCAAACTTAGAAAAATTTGAGTGACAAGAATTCTAGAAATTGATTTGTTCTGGGATGGAGTGAGTATATGGAAGCCCACAATCCAAACGCCACCGGAGGGGAAGCCCGAAAAAAAAAATAAGACTAGCAATATACAAATCGAACTCCCAAATGTAGCGGCAAAGAAACAGGAGCCAGAGTTTGACTAATTCATCGAGTTATCGTCAAAAAGCAATCAAAGGGGGCGGCGAAGCAATCGATTCGAGGCAAGAGGGAGAGTGAGACACGGGCGGGCGGGTGGATGGAGCATGAGCACTCACCGCAAATATGTAGAGCAGCGCGACGAGGAAGAGCGCTGGGTGCGTCCAGCCGGCTGCCGCGGCGGCCCAGAGCGCCGCTAGCACGAGCGCTGCGTGGTGTACCACCGTCACCTCCGTGATATCCATCGCCGAAGGTCTACAGCGGTACAGCCGCCGGCAACCTCTTCCGCTGGTGTCCGGTCCAAGGACCCACTCCGCGCTATCGACTGCTCTCTCTCTCTCTCTAGTTTCTCAAAAACTGGCGGAACTCCGAGCGAACGCTATGCATGAGTGACTCGATGCCCGTGTCGAAGAGGAGAGGTGAATCGGCGGAGCGAGGGAGAGGCCAGGCTATGGGGGACAAGAAGCGGGCGGGCGGGGCGGTGAGCAGAAAGGCGAGCCGGATGCACGCGGGGCGCAGCGATATAGCAGCCGACGCGGAAGCTGATGTGGGCGTGGGCCAGGGCCAGGGCCGCGACGGTGTCCTGCGCTGGCCGCACCCCGAGGCCGAGCAGCTGCGGATGTGGGTATCATCACCACCACCGCACGCCCGCTGGTTTCTTCATGGTGGGCGGCGGTCAGAGGATGGGAATACCCGTATTCTATTTCTATTTCTGTTTCTATACGATACGAGCGTTGCTTCGTGGCGCGGCGTGGCCCGCCGGGGGAACGTGGCGGCAGGCGGGCTCGTCACATGGTCAAGCCGCGCGGGCGCGTGGCGAGTGGCGCGGGACGGGGCAGGTGGGGTGGGGTGGGGTGGGGTGCAGGGGACGCGGACACGGCTACCATTGGCGTGGGTGCTAGGTTTTTCCTCTCTCTTCCTGGGTTTGTTCCGTTCTTGTGGTCAGCGGACGCGGGCGGCGGGCAGCGGGTGGCGGCCGTTTCGCGATGGCTGACACTGGTGGCGCGGACTGCAGGTGCCGCCGTGCGGCGGGCAGCCGAGGTCGGGGTCCAAGGATGCGGACAAGAATGGTGCTGGAATTTCAACGCCGGTATGGAATTGGAACGGACGTGCCCAAATGGAGTTTGAACCTGGATTTGGTGGTCCAACGGTAAGACCGTACAGTAGCAATAGGACTTTTCTTCGTTCACATTGTCAAGGCAGTGCTCTTTTACTTTCTTATAAGTAAATTAACTTCTATTTTTTCCTAATTTCAAATTAAACTATCAATATCTGACATAAAATGTAAACTAAGAAAAATTGTATAATGATGTATATAATGATGTTTTTTCTATACATTAAATAAATTTTAGAATGTTTGACTTTAGATAAATCTAAAAAATAATTTATTTTGGAAAAAAAATACTATGTATCATTCTAACTCCAACTCTTAATGTGAATCCTAACCAACAGCAGATTTGTGGATCTATGTAGGATTTGGTGAACTTACAATATTAGACGTTAAAGTTCTAAGTGGATCTACCACCCATTAAATTATGAACCCAACAATCACGAAGGCTCACAGACTCATTCACCACGAGACACCATCCCCCTAATGCCCGTTGCTTCTCTCCTCCCGATCCCAACAACGGTCACAGACCCCATAGCTCCTGCAAGGTAACAGGAGTGCATGAGCCTCAACCTTGTCACCTCAACCTGATCCCTGACGCGAGCTACCTCCACTTGTGCTTCGCAGCTTCCCCCTACCTCTGTGCGTAATCCCACGCAGTTCAGCACTGCGCTCCAGCAGCCGAAGCAGCCATCGACATGCATGACGCCCAACTACTGTTTGACGAAATGCCTCCAAAGCAAGCTAACACGTCATGCTCGTGTCCTTGGATGCCCCATCTTGCCTTAACGCATAGGAAGCAATGGCGGCACAGGCGGCACAGGCTTAGTTCCCTCCACTACTTTTCCATGTGCTGCCAAACTACTGGCTGAAGGAGGTGGTGGTTGAGAAAATAAGAACTGAGAAGCACGAACTCACTGCAATGTCGAAGGTCACCTGGACCGTAGCTTAGCCGCGCCTCGAACTGGACATTATCATGTCCATCGAGCAATCCAAGGTGGCGGACATGCTTCAATAGCAGGACCTATGCCTGCTTATTGGAGGTGCTGAGTAAACGGTTCTGGATGCGTTAAACATCTTCAGAAAAGCCACTACTAGAACCTATGACTCCATTACACATCAGTTATAAAAAAAATCTCAGTCAACTAAAAACTCTCCTGCAAGCACATAGTTAATATTACCATGAGAAAAAAAATTTACCCATGAACTAGTGCATTTTTTTATTTATGTTTTCTTCCTGTGCGCATAAGTCTTTTAACGGCCGTCCTACATTCATGATTAACTAATATAAATCTAACTACATTTGTTTACAGAAAATACATTGACGAAGGATACAAAGGAGGCTCTATTTTAGTACATACAAATTACGCACGATTGCACTTAGGCACCATGTTTTCTACAAGCCAAGCAATTTCATAAATATAGGTTCTATAAAAGTATATAAAAGTTAAAAATTAACAAACGATGCATTTTTCTTACATGAGTTCTGCATTAAGCTGTTTGTAAGGTATCCTTTTACAACTCCCATGGATGCACCTTTTCTGTTTCTCTGCTTTTCTTATTTTCTGTTTTGTGTTTCTTGATTCTTTGTTCCATTGCATTGCATAATATAGCAGTATAATATGACATGGCGGGAACTGCATTATATACCCGAGGGAGATTCTTGATCACAATGGCTCCATTGCGATAGGCATATTAGGGCTGCTGTTAGATGTGCCTTTTTCTCTGGTCATGCTAGACATGCAACAATATATAAGTATTTCTGATGAAATGTTATCTGGCCTTAGAGTTTTTTTTATAAAGGAAGAATTTTATTAATTCACTGTTATTACATCGAGAAGATATAATAAGAGTGAATTCACTTCCGGCTTCTGTCTAAGAACAAAGCCTAAAAAAAGAAAAAACAAGCTTAACACTCTAATGACTATCAATTCTAAGACTAGGTCGCAACCCATGTGTCTAGGAGAAAAACGTCGTGGCCACTTGTATCAATTGTTGCGATGCCTTCAACACCAAAGTCCGTGTGGAGAGCTTTTGGAGGATACCCATATGCATAGCCAATGGATTACCGAAAAAACTACTTGTAAGAGAGAGTAAACATGTTTTTTTCAAAATAAATCATTTCTACATAACCAAATAGCCCAATAAGTAGCTATTGCACCCAACATATAATTATAGGCTTAAGGTCCTAAAAACCTCGAAGCCAACTCTCAAATAGATGGAAAATACTACGAGGTTAGGAGAGATTCAACGCAACTTGTATAACCCCAAATTACCCGTGCAAATCAGCATTCAAAGAAAAGGTGCTTCATTGTCTCGTTCTTGTAACAAAAACAACACTTCTCATTACCTTGCCATGTGTAGTCTTTATCTCTACTATAATGACATTGTTAAATTATACTACGTCCACCCAAAAAAAGTCCCCCGCTGAGGGTCTCCAACCATTGTGCACCCCACAAAATGCACCCACCAAATCGTCTCTATTGAAATCAAGGGCTGCGAAACATTCCACTGAACCTTCAAACAAATTGGATGGTCAGGATTGATTCTAGGCTTCGGCGCGCTGAAGCTCGTCACGCCGCGGCTTCGGCCTCCGCTTCGACGTTTGCAACCTGGTTTCAAATCTCACGGTCGTCAAAAAAAAGGGAAAAAAACACGCCGCTCCAACCGTGCAGGGCCGCCGCCACGACGATCGCCCGCGCCTCCCACCAGCCGCCTCGCTCGCTCGCTCGCCGGTGGACGCTGGTGTCAGATCGACGATGTGCTCGCCATCGGCCGCTGGTGGCGCTCCTTCTCCATGGACTGGCCAGGCAGGGGCGGACGGGATGGAACGGCAAGGTCCGCGCTCGCCGCGAGGGCGCCAGGAGCTGGCCGCGATCCGGCGAGGCGCTCTTACCCGAGGCGCATTGGACAGCCGGGGGCCGTCCGTGGTGGCGAACACTCGGGCTCTGGGAGGCTGTGGGCGGCGTCGGCGGCGTGGGCTTGGATCCGGAGATGGTACCACAACCCCAACTGCGAAGATCACCGTCGGCGCTGCTGCTATTGGTCGGCAGTACAACAGGACGTCTCCGCATCTCCCCTGGACATCCTGCCGTCGAGGACTCTTCCTGACTGGACGCCGAGAGGTATGCGTTTGTTCATGCATCTTGATTGGTTAGTCTACTAATAATTGGATGGATGGGCTAAGAAGACATGAAGGAAGAAGAAATCCTTCTAGCTGTAAACGAAAGACAGACAAAATCATTTTACAATCAGTTACATATGTTTTCTGATGTTATAGTTTCTGTTAATTAAGACAAAATCATTTTCTTTTCAGTGAGCTTATACTTCCCAACATTTGTATCATGAACCCTTCACTAATTCATACTGTCTGCAGATGTCTGTAGATCTGAAAACGAGGAGAAACTGTGCCAATTCATATCAATATGTCATTTCCTTCTTTGCCATGTGAAGTTCAGTTACTGATTAAGCTCAGTGGTTCACCCATAAGTACTACCAAGGATTTGTATGGGTTAGGGATTGACTTTTTGCCATGTGGTTTCTGATTTTTCTCGCTGCTCGCGTTTGAACTTTCTACAGGTGTTCAGTGACCTGTAACCGAGCGCAATGCAGTCTCAGATGTAGTTAGCTTGCTATGGCTTTTTCATAACCAGGTTGGTGTGCTTCATGTCAAGGCCATAGATCACCACAACACGTTGACGTGCTGCTCCAAACTTCAGGAATAGCTAAATGAACCTGTTCATGTTTCTTTTGATATAAATATGAGAAATTTTGGCCATGTAGATTAAGAGTAGCACAAGAGATACACGTGTAGTAGTATACTGGTATTCATTCTTGCTAGGCACTTTTGCATGTCTGTCAACAGCCCACTCTCACTCTCTGATTGAAAAATAGTATCCAAAAAGTTCAGTTAAAACTGCACCCAGTTATGCTCCTTATTAGGGCTTGGTTTTTGTGTTTTTTAAAAAAAAAAAATTGGATATTCTTCCTTTCTTTATTGGATGGGTTAATAAATTTAAACTGTAGCTACATTTTATAGAATGTCTTTACTTTTGCATCTGCTCAAGGTCTCAAGTTCAGTGAATCACCACTGCTCTCACATGCCAAGATCAGAACCCATTTTTTTCAACTGATGCCTAAAGGATTGGTACAAATCCTTTATTCCATTATCAAATACTTTGATATCAATTTTGAAAGTAGAGTGACAGAGAAATGGTTGCATTATAGTTAGCTCTCATGTATTGTATTTGCAAGTTGAAATCCCATGTTCTGAAGCTCTATTCCTATGTGAAATCATTTTAAATGTTTTCTAAGCCATTTTCACTTTAGCATTGTTAAACTGAACTCTAGCATTCCACTTTTATCTTGAGCTGTCTATTTGACTAATACATTGTAGCTATCATATATAGGTTCATACCACAGTAGGATCCTATGATCTGCAATGAAACAAATGGTCAGCACTCAGCAGAAAGCGACATCATGGTATCAAGCAGTGAAGGATCTGCATGTGCTTTCATACTTTACATGTAACAACATGGAATCCTGATTCAATATTTCTATGAGTTACACATTGATGAGTTACACAGGATATACTACTCAAGTTAATCCAATCCGACCTGTAAGCATGGTAATTTATGAAGCCACTAATTATATTCCTTGTCAGTTGTGCTTAGTAAATTAAACCCCACTCAGTTATCAAAATTATGAACTAAACCTATTTGTAGCAGTATACATGTCTTCAAAACTATGTAAAATTGGGTTATACTGATCTTCAGCATCCCATTCACCTGTCTGCAGGTGCAGAAAAAAAAAATACTTCCTTTGGCTTTGCAATTTTTGATCTTTTCGGAACTTACTTGAAAGCACACAATACAATTAGCTACTGTGCTTTGCTTGCCATTTGTCGTAAGCATGGTCCTAAAAATGACCTTTGTTGTCGGTTTGCATATTGATGCTCACTGTAATTTTTGCATGGTCCTTTATTTGTCTGACATTCTTTACTATGTTCAATCCTAGATTTCTTTTAGTTATTAATTCCAACGTGTAGCACGAAAGCAGTTTTACCATTTTTATCAAGGAGTTACTTTTTGCTTTTTGTCAGCCCTGCGATCTGATCAACATCTGCAGCAGCTTGCACCTTGGTTCTTCACGAAATCGTAGCCCTCATATGGTTGAATACCATTAGAAATAATAAGTGTATTTTGGATTCCTGCATGTTGACTCATGGTTCAATATGCATCAGTTCTGCAGGTATTTTTTTTTGCTGAACCTTTTATAATTTACTATACCTGAAATTATAGTGTGATTTAGTTAGTTTAGATGCTGGTCCTTAATGTTTGTTGTTTCTTGAATTTCAGATGTCCTATAAATGTAGTGGCACATCGTAGTTTATACAAGCTAATATTGACAAATACAAGCTAATATTGACACTAGGTCTCCTGCTCTTCACTGTGGCCTCCCATTAACTTGCTAAGGTTGTTCCTTCAAAATGCATGGACCTCATAATTCCATAAATATATATATATATATATATATTGTTCATTCAGATAGATAAAGCCATTAACACCTGAGGAGGTATTTTGGCATATGTGCAAATAACTGAGTAAACCAAACAAGTTTTCCAGTGCTTGAACTTCAAGCAACAAGGCAGTTTGAGGTGTCGGCCTGGTTGGCCTGTTGGGAAGCATGGCCAACTAATATAGGATCTTCAAACCTATTTGTTTGTTCATTTTATTTTTACAAATTTTCTCTTGTTCTGTATTAGTGCAATGTTAGAACGAGCACACTAACTAATTTGTTATTCAAATGTGCAGACTGGTTAGCTCTTGGAAGTTTGAATTATATTAAGTTGCTTCAGCGGACTGCTATATCATCGTCGTTTTCTGCAGGGATGAGATTTTCAGAGTCCACGTCGTCTAATGTATGCTTTGTGTTTTCCAGCAATATATGGCACACCTCCTCTCCCATGGGCAGCTCGATGGAAGCGCTTAAACTAAATGCACGATGTATTGTTGTAGCATGCATCAGAGTTTCAGAAGATCTTGTGAAACAAATGGTGTCTTGCTGGAACATTTAATTAAGATTGAATCAGGCCAAGAAATTGCAGAGGTGAAACCAGGCACTGGTTCAGAACTTGGTGCTAAAAGGTTACGCTAGCTGTTGTCAAGAACATTGAGTGAGCTCACAGACTATGTGCCTGTATGGGTGTTTGATTATGCGTCCAGGCAGCAAGCAAAGCTGTGGATTTGGAGTGTCTGGCGGTGAGGATTACTGCATGGCTCAGTTGAGAAGTATATGTGTTTACTTTTGAGAGTGAAAACTTTGGGTGTCTGGTTTGGTCCCTATCGCCGTGAACCAAAAAGGAAGTGGGTAACATTAATTTTTTATGACATTTATTTTATTCAGACATTTATTTTATTCATGATCAATCTTCAGAACATATAAACATATATATTATCTTGGGTTTTTTATTGGCTGTTATCTTTTAGTTGGTTAATTTGTGTTTTTATATAACGCCGTAGCGTTAGCACGGGCAATATACTAGTGAAGATAACTCCCCTTTGAAGGCACAGAAAAAATCTTTATCTTCAGTGGAGCCTTTGTTTTCCAAATCAACTGGAGGAGGTTAAAAAGAAATCTTGGGTTACACGACCAGTATAAGAATTATATGCTCCATCGTTGCCATGCGTGCAATCGTTTGACTTATACTGTATTATTTGACAAAATCTCCATGACCTTTTACTGCATTGAAATTTTAATGTTGATCAGGCTACATGTTATCTCCTGATAATCTCTGCCTTCGTTGCGAGGAACAGGCATAAACTAGTCATTTCCATGATACAAGTGATCGAACGGTCATTGGATATGGAGCCAGGATGAGTATTTTCTGGTATCGTAGTATTTTTCCTGTTGCAACGGCCATGATCCTAGTGCTTAATTAAATGTTCAACTTACAACTAGATCAATCCTTCTAAAAGTTAAACATCACTAATACATCTGTCCCAATACAACGGATCATAAAACGAACTCAAACAAAGTCCAACACAAAAGCTTGATAACCTCTTCAAATACTGGTAAAAATAAAATAAAAATAAATAAAGAACAACGATATCTAACTGTTCGGAACACAGGCTAGGTTGCAAAGAACACGATGAATCACAGATATTGCCGACATTTCATCAAACAGCCAATGCATGTGATGGTTAGGGTGGCAAAGAACAGGATGAGCTGGAAAATGAACAAGAGAATGCACAGATCTTGCCGGCATTTCTCAGGCACCCTCTTTTACTCTTTCTTTACGCATTCAGCTGTTGTGTGCCTTGATCAATTTCAACTCGTTGTGGTGATGCACACAAATAAACACAGAACTTTGCTATTACTCTCAAGTGGAAGCAGAAAGCTCATCCCTTGTCAGGTTTGAACAGAGTTTCCAGGTCATCTCAGCGGTAGCCACCCCATCCTCTTCCTCGGCCACCCCGGCCCCGCCCTCTTCCACTGCCTCTACCACCACGAGACAATCCTTCAAAAGCTCTGTTCACAAGCTGGTTTTGCATTCCTCCTCTCCCCTTCTTGTTTGCAGGACCATCCCCATTTGTAGTCAGTTGTGACCTCTTCCCCTGAATGATTTGCAAACCAAAAATGAGTAAAATGAAATATTTCAGATCTATATGAAAAATTGAAATATTGGATAGTGCATCCAACCCTGCTGTCACAGCTGTTGGTTTCTTGGGCTGCTCCATCCATGACAGACTAATTTTCTTATCACCGATAAATGAAGGGGATTTCGAATGCAATGGCTGAAAGAAACATCATTGATATAATTAGCAAATGTAAACAGTGAGTACATGATACTGCAGGCTCTGTTTCAAGTCATTTGTCATTTAAAAGTAGTTTAGACATGGAAGTTGGGCAAATTGAAGATAGGGGATGGTGAACTATGATGATAGAACTCACATATGCATGATAATATCAAATTCTTGTTTTGATTTTTGAATGTCATATATCCACTATTTAACAAGGCATTAATCAATCAACTACGAGTACATTCGCCTAGAAACATCCAGGCTCGGGGCAGAGCCTGGTTGCCTTCCTAAAGCTTTAGTTCTTTTCAAACATTGCTTCTGACAGATACAAATAGACATCATATCAAGCTATCGGCAATGTAAACCAAAGGAATGTAGTTCAGTCCTTTAGGCATTTTTGTATGTATATATCAAGGTTTGTATAATTCAATATCAAAGATTACATAGCTAGAACATAATACAATCAATACCTTATAGCTTGACCAAATAGACACAGGAATATCCTCGTGATATTGAGAAAAACTACAGGTAAAGTAGTACTAGATTGACATTTGTGTGATTCTTCCATTCCCTGAATATAATATAATGGATAAGGGCTTATTATTACTGCTTTATGTTTATTTCCTTTATTCCCAGCTTTATTTATTAGTTTATCCTATGAATGAAATTCATCATACTATGAGATTAATCATGTACCACGTAAGAGCTTATTATTACTACTTTATTTCCTTTATTCCCAGCTTTATTTATCCTATGAATGAAATTTCCTCTTACTGAGCAGGGAGCAGTGAATTCAAATATTTTTTCTTTTTCTTTATTTTCAACATCACCATCTTATATTTTTACTGCTTCCAATGTTATAAAACTGCTGGCATCCAGAATCTAATCATCACAATACTCATGGTAACATGTTCTACTGCCAACCAGATAACTTCTGACCAGCATTGAGAAAATTAAGGGACTAAAAAAAAGGGTCTGACCCTACCAAAGTTAATAATTACATGAAATAAAGAAATCACCTGTGTCATTGACAATATATTGTTATATGACCTCATTGTTCTTGTTGAAGTTTGTTGATCACCTTTCTGCACAAAAAACAAAATAACAATTGTCGGAATGTTATCATTCTGAAAAGGATTGTCAACCCATGGTATTGTTGAGTCTACTAAATATAAAAAAACTCACAATTTTAGTCTTCTCCTCTTCAGTTTTTGCTGAAGATATTGCCTTGTTGAAATCTGCCATCCCCTGAGTTAGTCGCTTTGAGGCTGCTCGTACCGTCTCTTCTGTTCCAGTTA
Source organism: Chrysopogon serrulatus (assembly GCA_015844335.1). NCBI lineage: Eukaryota > Viridiplantae > Streptophyta > Magnoliopsida > Poales > Poaceae > Chrysopogon > Chrysopogon serrulatus. The sequence continues at coordinate 1,822,554 of JADLZL010000229.1, read as the reverse complement.
ACCTGCGTATTTCAAACAGTAAGAAACTCACAAACATGAGTTTGCAGGAAAAAAATACACCATTGAATGAAAAATGTTCAGGTTGAATGAAGACTTTTCAGTAGAAAAGCTGCACGAAATTCACACAGCTTTGCTCACAAAATTGTTTGATTTCATATCAGCACATGCAAATCTGATATGAACACAGCTTTTGTGTGCTCCATACAATGCTCTCAGAGGAATAGAATTGAGCAAAGATGAATATCAGTCACATAGTAACAAGCTCCCATGACGATTTGGTTGTAGTCACATTTGAGAAAGGTCTTTCCATTGTGGGGACGAGGTTGTTCATGAGTTCCTGGGACAAGGAACATGGCACAGTACCACGTTCCGAACAACACTGGTCTCACATTTGTTCATTGTATTCTTTCTTCATAGGGATATGCGACTTCAATTGATCGACACCACCTTTAAGATCACACCTGGTTCATTCCCTCAGAGTGAATACCTAAGTTTATGTATCCTTAGAACTATATCCAGTAGGCAGGGAGTTCACCTTTTGAAGGATATGCTTAGATCTTTAACACCCGGTTTGAATGTATCTATTCATGCCCAGAGTTCAGAATTGGTGTTGTGTGCACCAGAATTCTGAGGTTTGAATGGTCTGGGAATTAATCGCTGGAAATTAGCTCCAATACCAAACAGTATTCGGCATAATGGTCGTGCTCCCTTGTGCACTTCTGAACCCTCCCGCTCCACAGTTACCTTAAATCGTGCTCTACCCCACACAGTGGCGCCCCCAATGCTGCCATAATCCCCCTATATTGTATAGTTAATATATGTCTTCAATGCTATTTATGCCTCCTAATTCAGGCCTAACGCCAACTATACTTGAGGCCTAGTTACTCAATTAGGGGCATCCCATTTAGACCTAAAAAAATCACCGTGAATGTGAAGAGTCACGCTCGATAGACACTCGGCTGTTCGTATTCTGCTCGATTGCTCCTTTAGCTTCCAATCGTGGCATCGTCTGTTGTTCCTGTACGTGAGTTCAGCCTCGAAGCTTCGATTCTCCCACTGCAGACCCCTCCACTTACAAGTGGTCCTGTACGCGCGCTCCCATTCATGCCGTTGAGCTGTTGATTATCCACACTCACTTCGCCCACAACCAGAAAAAAAAATAAAAGTGACCAGGGCAGCTCAACGGCAATGTGCAGGTCAGACGAGTCCGACTCTCCAATGGCCCTGGCCACCACCACCAACACTCCATCGCAGGCTTCCCCTCCCCTCCTCCCCCTCTGTCCACTCCAGTGACAGCGCGCATCATGCATATGCCTAGCCCTAGCTCTCGCAGCAGCACAGCAGCGGAGCAAGCACACAGCACTCTGTGGGTTAGCAGCGGCTAGTGGCGCGCTCCCATTCTCCCACTGCAGACCCTTCCACTGGAGGCGCTCCATGCCTTCATCCCTCTCCCAATCTGCACCAGATGAGAAGCTGGAGGGTTGGGTTGTGGGCGCATCTGGTGCTCGCGATTGGATAAGCAGCACAGGGTGATTGGGTTGTGGGCGTAATGAAAAAGTAGAAGGTCAATTCTCAATTTGACAATATGCACATCGCATGAATTGGTATTTGCCACCTCTCCTCTGGATTAGTATTGTAGCATTACAAAACTAGTCCAATTTGGCATCGGAACCAATTTCAATTCCAGCAGCTCAATATCAAACGGATGCTAATGTAGACTATACACCACAGCTAATGAGAGATGAAGGTGAGAAGGATTGAATATGTTGCGAGGAAATGGAGGGTCAGGCTACATGAACAGAAAGTTTGGTGTAAAATTATGAAGCAAGTGGCTAGAAGTAACAATTAGACTTGCTCACTCAGCTAGTGCTGTTAAACAAATCCACATGAAACAAAATAGAACATACAAATTAGCTAGTAGCTACTGTGACAATGGAAGCACATCAAAGGTGATAAACTGTAAGCTACCTCTCTGTGAAATCTTTGTAATGCTCTGAGAAGTCCTCTCCAAGTCTATCTGATGGTTGCCCAGTAACAATCTTGTAGCCACATAGACTGTTCGTTGTGTTTGGAGTCTGAAAAGCAGATTTGGTCAGCACTTATTTAGATAATGGAAATAAATCTGGCTTCAACTCTTGTCTCCAAGAGAATCAGACCAGTCATTATCCCCTCCATTCCAAATTGTAAGGTGTTCTAACATTTTTAAGATAGTCTTTTGTAAGTATCTACTAGACATAATGTATATCAGGTACGCAGCAAAAAATATGAACCTAGAAAAAGCTAAAATGACTTGCAATTTGGAACAGAGGGAGTACAACACAAATCACTCAAAACTCAACTATGGCATTATAAGGGCATAAAAAGGAAGCAGAAAAACAAAGCATTGGCACTGTTTCAAGCACTTGGCAGCTTGGAGAATGCGCTCCTTATTTACAGATATGGTCAGCACTTAGAGAAGGGCATCCATGAAGAAACAATATGATTCATAACTGATGAACAAACCTAACCTTGTGAGCCAAATGATGAAAAGTGTACAGCAAGCACTCAACATAATTATGGTTGATATCTTCCACCTTCTTCCCAGGCATGTACTTCTGCAACTCAAACAGTAAAAGAATGCTCAAAATATGCAGAAAAAATAACAAATGCTAAATAGTATGTTATCAAAAGAAGTCACTGCATCTCATCTTTTAATGAACAATGAAAACCTAGAAAAATTGTGCTCAGGCCTCAGAAACATATCAGAACTAAGAAGTGTACTAACCTTGAGTAACTGAACAACAGATGGAAGCAGCTGACGTGAATCTTGAGCTGCAGCATATGGTGAACTTGAAGCAATAGTCTTAAGCAAATCCAGTTTCTTTTCTTCAGGAATCTAAAATATGCATAGCATGGGAAAAATGAAAAGTTAGTTTCCAAAAAAACAATTCCAGTTTATGCAGAACATGGATTTCCAGTTTATGCGTGACATGAGTACAGAGTTTGACTGGAGTGTACTGTTATAACAAAGCAACGGCGTAAACCTTCATAACTACTGTATAGTGCAGCTACCTTTTTTGTTAATTTATCCCATGATAGCTTTCGTTAAGAGGGTAACCGATTTAGTAATGAACATTTCACTTCATAAACAAATTATTAATATATCTGGTAGTTACATCCAGGAAACCGTTCAATGGACAAATGCGGACTTATACAACAATATAGCAAACATAAACTGTGAAGAGTTAAAAAAAAACTATCGACTTCATCATGATTTTGCAGACAGACCAAACAAGCAAGACACAAATTAAAACATTCTTTGTTCAGCATGAAAATACTAAATCGATAGAAAAAAAAGATGTAATGTTTTGCCCTGTCACCATGCTGTTTCAAGGAAATTATTTTTGCACTTCTTCATATGAATTAGAGAGGGCAAAGTACAAGTAGAAATGATTACCTTCTCAAATGCTGGAACAATTTGCTTAACAAAGTAATTGAGGAATTTGCTTGCTGATGCTCCTCTCTGCAGATCATGTAATCCAAATAACAATATGATATTCACCAACTTAAATAACTCATCATCATTTTTAGTATATTTAGTGATTAGTGATACCATGAAGATCGGAAGAGCCATATACATGCATGAAATCCACCTCTCAATGTGGTCAATGTCAGAAACCTGGAAGGATGAATGAGAATGATTATCTCAAAAAGAACACAAAACAAAAGCTTAATTCTTTATACCATGGAAAAAAGTTTATGCAAACTTATAGTACATTTCTAAATAAACTTTCAAGTAACAGAAAGCACTGAAGCTAGTGCAGCTTCTACAGAACTAATCTGTTATTTTGCGTATCAACATACAGTAAATTTGGTTCCAATACAGTTCACATATAACATACTTACATTGAATTGGGAATTCAGATCAGCCTGTGCTTGAATAATTTCAATTAGTTCTTGAAAGGACTCTCTAGGAGCAGATTCCCCAAATATGCTCAAGCTTCGCAGGAACCCCATGAATAGTTCAAATTCTGAACCAGTTACATCTTGCACACTCTGAATAATGTCATTTGTTCGAGCTCAACACATAACATAAATAGAGAATTTGTAAACAATCATATGGTGAAAAACTGAAAACAGTCAACATACTTTCTTTATCAAATCCGTTATAAATCTCTCCATTTCTGCTTGAGGTTTCAGTAGCTCTGCTTTAAGAGGAAAGACCTGAATCCAAAAAAAGCACAACCACATTCTTGATCTAGCACACTACAATTTATCATCAACAAAACATGCAGTAATCCCTACATGCAGCTATGTACCTTGTCTCGAAGAAAACAAATAATCTTCTCACGAATCTCTGACCCTTGCTCCACATGCTTAAATAAAGGTTGTAAAGAATCTGGCCAATATAAGGTAGCAATTAACAGAAGGCACCAATGGACATCTGAAAGAATGAACAACTGAAATGGAAAATTCATACAGTGCAAGCATAGTGTGCATTTTATTAAAAAAAAAATCCCAAACAAATGGAGACATGTTCATAAATTGTAAAATACATTTGCAGTTAAATTAGAAACTTGTGTGATGAATTGGCATAGACACTAGACTGATAGGCAACAAAAAGGCAGATATTACAACTTAAAGATATTGACAAGTTCCTCATACACCGCCTATATCATATTAACATGTGAAGAGAGACCATATCACAAACAGAATATTATGGGTATTACATGATTTAGCAAGACAGAGCATGTCTACGCTCATCATTAACATGTATGTGCATAGTGTTTAGGTAAAATAGTCAAGGGTATTAGTATAATCTCCTAGTCTAGGGTTTCCCTCCCACGTCTCCCATGTATTATATGTATCCATGGGCCTCAATACTATCATCCAATTCAGCCCCTATATTAGTAACATGCATATCAGAGCTCTAGGTATCCAGCTAACACCCACTCTTGGTATCAGAGCTCCTGGTGTTGCTGCAGTTTTGTGCTGCTGCTGTTTATTTTGGAGAACAGAGGTATGACTGACCTTAACTGCAGTTTAGAATCATGCTGTCATGTGCGGGTATTAGTATCATGTCTTCAATCTTATGCAGCTGCTATCACCAATTAGTTTTGCTGCTGCTATAGTTGAGTCCTATTTCCTAAATTTTCAATTGCATGTGTGTCCATCCAAGTCCAGTTGCACATCTCCAGTTCGTCCATACCGTTCATGTCCACAAATTTATTGTCAGGATCAACCAATTTTTATTTAGTTTTATTGTTAGCTGAGTCCCATCGATTTAGCTAATCATCATTATCATTGATGCAACTATACACTCTTGGTCTCTTTCGTCGCCATTTTGCTACACACAATGATCAATGACCATTTTTATTTGTCATCACCACCATTCTATCCTACTGTGTGACATCTTGCAACAGTGACTATCTGTTCTTCCTTGGGCTTGATTCGGCACCTCTTTATTGTCGTTGGGCTGAAGTCTCCAAAGCAAGGTTCATAGTTGAAAAGTTCAAGTACTGTTTGTGAAAACATGAGGTATATTTGCTCAAGTACATGTTGTAAAGGCAGTAGTAACCTCTTGTGGAGGTCAATTTCTACATCGACATTGTTCAAGAGTTGTGCATACGTCAACTCTCCAAGCACAATGACATTGCATTCATGTTGCATATGAGGGGAGGTGTTAAGGTATAATAGTCAAGGGTATTAGTGTAATCTCCTAGTCTAGGGTTTCCTTCTTGTGTATCCCATGTACTCTATATAGTCCCTATGGACCTCAATACTATCATCCAATTCAGCTCCTATTATTAGTAAGACATAAAAGGTCCAAACTCCATAGATTCAAACAGTGGTTACATATAACAAAGGAATATCTGAAATTGGAAAGGCAGAAAACGGTTGTGATCCATACATGCCTCAATTCAATGACATTAACTAAACAAAGAATAAGCATAAGAGATATCCGAAGGACAGACACTGGGTACAGAACTAGTACATTATACATTATAATAAAAAATAAACAACATTGGTTCACTGCTTTGAAGTTAGGCAACCCATAAAATTAAGCCTATAATACGCGGGTCCAGAGGCTAACCCACTTGTATCCCTACTCGTAGTATCTTTAATCACAAGACAGTTTACCTATATAATTGCCACTAACAGAGGAAAATTCACATAGATTCACAGTGTTAGCTTTCAAATCATATCATATAATCATTAATCATTAATCATTAACAATCAATGATGGGCATTTGAATCTTACTTTTAACATCTTGTCGTATAAGGGACATGAGCGCTTTATGAACAGCATCACGTTCCACATTTTCCTCTGAAATGTAGGCAAAAAATCAGATGTGTGTATGCAAAAAATCAGATGTGTATGCAATAACCAATTAGCAAAGTAATACATGAAGTCCATACCGCTCGTAAGGAGTTGTCCCAAAACATCTGCAATTTTTGACACAAATTCAGTATCTTTGCCAAGAAGTGGAAACCCCCGAATAGCTTGTATCCTGATCTGTAGGAACATATAGCATCAAAGAAAAAGCATATTAATTCTTCTCTTTAAACAAATATAAGAAAACTAACAAAATCAAAGTACAGCGTGACTATTATTGTACAGTTATTCAAGAAATGCCAAATAAAATAAAATCTTCAAAAATAACTGTTTAAACTCTTAAGTCACGTGAAGTAATCAAGGACAAACATGAAACAAATAACTGATGTATCACAAGCAAACATGACAGATTGCATTTTTTTTTATACAGCATTAAAGCGTTAGGCCTCATATGATCAACAAGTGAACATCACCCATTCACTGTTCCTTGTGATGTCCCCATTAAAATAACTCATCAGGTTTAAAAGGCCTTTTTCATTTCCCAAATTGTTCAGGCCTAAATTTTACTATCTCTAGCAAAGCTTGTATTAGTAGTACAAATGGCATTTGGTTTAAGCACCAATTATCAAAAATACATTGACAGGATAGTCATTCGCTGGTTAAGAATAGATTCGGTAGAGTGAGACAATTTCAAATGACAAATTATAATCTCTGTGCATAAATGGTAAGAAAAAGAACAAAACGTATTCAAATGACTCAATTTTTTAAAATAGTTTTAGAAATGAAGCTGCGTAAACACAATGGAAACCCAATACAACCATTTTTAGTTCGCTCAAAACAGTGGACCAACCTATCGGGGTTTGCTCTCAACTGGTGGTTACACACAATAACTTTGCCAAAACATACTGCTCTGCCAATGGGCACGGGCACGGGAATCTAGAGAGATGCGAACATATACCGCGAGCTCCTCCATATCGACGAGGTCGAACATGGCCGACATGGCGCGCGTGGCGAGTGCAGGGAAGCTCCGGAAGAACCTGGGGATGAGCTGCGCTGCAAGCTGCTTAGCCTTGACACTCTGTCCCTTCACCGCTGCAATAATCGCCTCGTAGTCCGCCGCATGCTGCAATTCCAAAACCGAAAACCCCACGTCACTCAAAACCCTAGCCTGAACGCGGACCAGCCTTAACAAAATATCGGCGAGCAGGGAGGCACCTCAGACTTGTCCTTGGCGGAGGAGAGGCGCTCGCCGAGCTCGTAAAGCCGCTCCACCTCGGCTGCGTCAGCGTCGGCGGCGGCCATGGGAGTATAGCGTGGGGATTTGGGAGTTAGGGTTTGGGAGGGAACGGACCTTGGGAAGGGAGGGGAAGGAAAAAGGGTGAAAACGTGGATTTTGACGGCCCACGGGTCCACGCCACAAACCGGATACTGGCGCTCAACAAAACCTAGAGCCGGAATTGGAGATGCGGATGGGTCTATCGACTAATAAATAAATAAAGATAAATAAAGATAAATAAAGATAAATAAATAAATAAATAAATAAATAAATAAATAAAGATAAATAAATAAATAAATAAAGAATAATAAAGAAAGTAATAATAAAGAGGTAAAATTTCAAATTTCTTTTTTTTGTCCATCTATTTTTTTATCCACCTTTTCCTATCGGATAGTGGGCGCTTCAGGTCATACGGAAACAGATTCCAATACAGATTCCCTCCAATCCTAAGCAACTAGATACTGTAATTTTTGAGTCCTAATCCAACTCATACGACAGACATTGTCCGACTCTCACGTACGTGCCATCGTGGACCAAGGCAAGTAGGCAACTCTTTCTTGTCCGACTCTCACGTACGTGCCATCGTGGACCAAGGCAAGTAGGCAACTCTTTCCTTCAGATTCATGTGTCTGTCTCTACTAGGTAAGCGTGCCCGTGCGTTGCTACGGGATAACAACTTTTTACTAAAAACATATAGATCACATGATAAGATAATAATTCCATAAAATTAAATATCGACATTAAAATATATTTAATAAAAAAGTTCATGGAAATAATACACGGGTTGTTCGGCTAGCCATATAAGCCGACTGATAAGACAAATCTACCGATTTGCTATGAGAGAAAAATATTGTTTGAACGGCTGATAAGACAAGCGAACAGGGCGACAGTCACCGCGAGCGTTGTGTCACAGCTCACAAACTTTAAAGATAAACCTTCTGTGATGGCTATGATAGTTTTATTTCGACACGAAGAAATCTCCGATATCCTTTTTTGTGTGTCAATAAATCTACGAATAAATTTCACCGTATTTTCGTATCACAATAGCATTATCTATCACTTATATAAGAAAGTGGAAATAAAAGAAGATAATCTTCAGTTTCTAATCTTGAGTTGCGGGGCTTGTCTTGACTAACTATTAAATTTCACCGTATTTTGGTATCACAATAGCATTATCTATCAAATTAGTTTGCAGATGCATAAAGTTTGGTTCCAGTAGAGGTACTAAATTAAATTATAATTGGTTTCGAATATTTATATATTACTAAAATAATACACTTTTATTGATAAAATTGAATCTGTTTATTGAGTTGTTTGTTCAAACAATTTATATAGATGGTTAGAAAGAATAACATACCTATAATATCCACTCTTTTTTATATTTTAATTTCTCCTTGTTTCCTCCCTCCCTTTATTCCTCTTCTCTCTCCCCCTTATCACTTCTACCGCCTGCTACAGTGCTACCTCTTCTTCCTCCTCCACCAGGCACCAACAAGAGCTCCGCCGGGTCCACCAGCCTTCCTCGCGCACTGGAGGAGCCCATGAGGAACCACAGGCGGCCCCACCTTCCTCGCGCATTCTGTATCTGACGCCAGCTCTCGTGCTCTGCCACGCGACCATCGGTGAGGGGGCAACGCTAGTGGGGGAGTCTGGTGCCGAACTGCCGATGGATGAGGACCGGTAGAGGAGTCCGGCGAGGAGGGCCGGTGCTGGCATGGTTGCGCGTGGATTGGGGTGGCGAGAAAGTTTTGGGGGACTCCGGAGATGCGCGTGTCCATGTGCTACGACAAGGTGCAATGCTGCTTTCACTCGATGTCACTCAGGGTAACTCTCTCCTACCCATATATTATCCCTTCTAGCTTGCAAACCAAAATTGTAGATTAGTGTTGTTTATCCCGGTTATATTGTTTAATTTATGCATCAAAATTTGACTGAGGTGGTCCGCACACACCTGATGTTTTCTTTTTGGATGTCTGCTTAGGTCAGTGAATTGAGTAGTACCATATACATCGATTAAGATTTGTACTGAAGTTATGTTTACAAGGTACCATATACATCGATTAAGATTTGTACTGAAGTTATGTTTACAAGGCAGATGTGTGGGATCTTTGAAAAAAAAATCTTAGGGTGCTATTTAGGTGAAAATCTCCCTTATTGTTTCTTGCTAATGCATGAATAATCATGGTTCTAAAAAATAGTTCTCTGGCCTCCTGACTAAATGCAGTACTATGGTTAGGACACTTTAGCTCATGGTGCTAAAAATAGTTCTCTGGCCTTCGGACTAAATGCAATACTATGGTTAGGACACTTTAGCTTAGGATATGTACCCTTCAAATTGAGTTCATGAGATTGCCGTATATAATTGTGCATTTTAATTAGTCTCACAAGCTTAAGTGGTAGGTTTATTCTTTTTCCCTGCTTTGGATTTTCTTTCCCAAGATAATCATAACTGATATTATTTATAAGCTTCTTTAATAATAGATCAGTGATCAGGATTACCTGTTCGGCTGTTCCTTGACAGAACTTCAATTAGAACTGCAAAGTTTTATAAGAAAGGTTCTATTATCTCTGGATCACATCAATCAGCATATGCATCTAAAAACAAATAAAAACAGAGATGTTAGATCATTTTAATTGATTTAATAACAGATCAGCTCTTCATAGCGAGACACAATAACAAATTCCATGATCCCATCAGAACATGTTGAAAGTTGCTGCCATGTCGACTGCATTGACTGAGCAATACAATTACAACCTTTTAGCATTCTTGTTCTTGCTTTAATAATCGATAACTTCCGAGCCTGAATGGGAATGATAGAAGGGTCCTTGCATTCATTTGCTTTGATGGATTATGGAGCTGAATACATGGGCTTCATCAGTCATGCTGATTCCCGTTGGGATATGAATGAAGAAACTAATGATAAATGGTGGATGGGTGGCTGTAGAGGAAATAAAGCTCTGCAACCCAACAATCCTGCCACAGTTTCAGGCCTTCCTTTGGCTCCTATATGCTACCTTCAGAGTACAGACCTTCAAGGGCTGAGATAATTCAGGGAGGCATTCCTGCCTGCTGCCTTTGGAGCTTTTGCGGCGGAGATGATTCACTCAAACTATTAGGCAGCATAAGAAAAGAAATGCAGGGCGCAAGCTTTATCTCATTCAATTTCTCACTAAACCAAATTTAGCAGTTTGTGATGATTGTTAGTTGCACAACATAGCGGACTGCAGCGGTGGCCGCAGCAGTTCGTGATGCTCTGGACTGCATATACAGTGTGTGCTAAGAACTTCTATGTCTTACAAAAAAAAATGAGAAATTATTTTATCTTCATAGCGCGTGATAGTGTTTTCTTTTCCACAGATAGGTCAACGATAATTAACCAAACAGAGAGTACAGGACATTTGGTCACTTCTGTGGTTGCAAAAGATATAGCAATATAAATTCTTGATAAAAGATAGAGATAACATTAGATGAATTTACTCCGTAAATAGAAGTTATCTAACAAGAAGCTAAATAGAAGTGATCTAACCAGGAACAAAGTTTATAGCTTTATCATCATATAGTTCTTAAGTTCAAACTATATCCAAATAGTTCATCAATTAGAAGTGATATAACAAGATGGTAAAATAATTTTGTTCTTGTAAATATAAAATCAAGAGTATCTTACTCCGACAAACTTGATATCTCGATAAAATTTAGCCGCAACCTCTTCCATTAATTTATCAAGATGATGTGTATATGTGCACCTAACAAAATGCAATTTCAGGATGGGAGCAAGAACTGTCAATTCATGAGGATTTGCTATTCTAGCTGCAGGCAATGATCACAGTGCCACACAGCACAATACCATGCAACCGACCGTCACACAGAACACATAGAGGCAACGATTACACAACATAACTGATGCATGAAATCAACAAGCACAGAACTCATGCATACGAGTTGAAGACGTCGACGGAGCCACGGGAAGAGGTGGTGAGGACTGAGGAGGATGCTGAAGAGGTGACACTGAGGATTATGCGAGGAGCCGCTAGACGTGGAGCACCATCAACGTGGAGCGTCAGTGTCCGGCAGTGTGTGGCTGTGGCGGCCAGGAGAGAGCTGCCTGGCAGCGGCGCAGGGTGCTGGTTGGACAGAGGCGGCCCGGGTCGGCAGGGCGTGGTGTCCTGTGGCAGCCGGCAGGGAACAACCACGACCTGTTTGGCGACGGCGCAGGGCGCTGGCTGGCCAGAGGGAGCAGGGCGCGGCTGCCGGTGGCACAGGGGCAGCCGCGACTGGTTGGCGGCGGTGCAAGGCGCTGGCTAGCTGGCGGCATCGCAGGGCTTGTCCGGCTGGAGCTGACTTAGGTCGGCTGGAGGAGAGCGGTTATTGGCGGCGGTTGTTCAATATGGAAGGGAGTGCCGTGATTTCGCATGAAAAGGAAAGATTAATATGGAAGTGCATGCAGTGATTGTCGCGGCCAGGAAAGGGAGGAGGCCATCGCATGCGAGGTGAGAGGCCAAAAGGACCCGTGATTAATGGGCCTTAATTTCACATGTGAAAACCGACGTGATTAGTGTATTAATTTGGAAAGAAAGACGTCGTTTATGTTTTTGACTGCACGGGGCGAATTTTCTACCGCACGGGGCAGAACGACCTCACCAAGTAAAATCTCCCCTCTTTGTTCTTTTTATTTGTAGATAGAGATCTTGCTCCATCTCTAGAGACCAAGCATTAAGCGTTGCTGCTACTCCTTAACGCACAAGATTATAGCTGACTCATAAGGTTGCTCTATCTATTCTATCCTTAACAATAAAAGGAAAAAATTCTTCCGTAGTTTTTTCGACCTCCGGCATAAGTACGAACCACTCTTCTGACCTTGATATGAAATCAAACCGGGCACCGTGTTTCCTGTGTCAGCCCAATCACCATTATTCCGCTTGCCTCCCATGGAATGTTGGATTTCTATTACAGGCGGCTCAATAAGTTTTGGAGGGCGCCCATTTTTGTTTTTAGTTCTTGTACCTTTTTCCGTTAAATAAAAAATCTTGCCCCCTATGGAATGTTGGATTTCTTTTAAAGATCAGCCGCTCAACAAGCTTTGGAAGGTGTCCATTTTTGTTTTTATAGTTCCTTTTTACTGCTCATGCCTTATGTTGTTAAATAAAAAAATGTAATATTATGGGAATTTGAACTCTTAACTCTTCTATAATAAAAAATATTCTCACACTAAGGTACTACTCTTGTTTTTTTAGATTTGAGCATTTTTTGCTCCAAGAAGAAACCAGTTATTTCTATAAACAACAGAATCCCATCCATGACTATCCTATGGGCGAATTGAATAGATCTGGGCCTAGGCGGGTCGTCGGCTGTTTTTTAATGAAAAAATAAAGGAAATACTTAGAATGTGAACTGTCCAAAATTTTTTAGACAAGATCTTTATCAATGTACTGTCCACTAAGGCTTAGCTGGTTGGGGCATGCCAAAACCCGAGAGCTCCCCGACGAGTTCAGGGTGGGCCAAACCAAGCTCAAATCGCTGAGGTCTACTGTAGTTTTAGTTAGGAACTTAGAACTTGAATTAGACGATGATCCAAGCATGCAAACCTTGAACTGAAATGATTAGGGATAAAATGTATTCTTTGTTAGAACTTGGATTAAGAAATGGTCTAACGAAGCAAACCATGAACTAAAATCATGAGCAGACTGTTATATAATCTAATCTCAGTAACTGCACCTATAAGTTGTACACATTCTAGAGCAATTCTCAACGAGGGCTGCTATGTGCAAAACTAGCCAAAAGAAGTATTCATTATAATCAGCTCCTTGACACGATGTCAACGAACTCCTTACTGACTGGATGACTTTAATTGGATCGTTAAAGAAAGAAACGTAACTCAAAATTTAACTCTACCAACATATAAATAGTAAGAAATTAATGTAAAATGTTTATGCCTTATACTGGAAGAAGAAACTCTATCAAGGTTGTATTATAATTCGATACAATATTAATAGGACATTGGTAATATCGAAGTGAATATTAACTTATATTATAGATGTCATGGTAGTCAATAAACTAAATTTTAAAGGAATAGTAAAATACAAATAGACTAGAAACAACGCACGGCGTTGCCGCGCGGCCTCGTGGGGTGGAACCAGTTGTGTACAAATTTAGATCAATTGTTGATTATTATTTTACCAGGCAGGGTGTAGTATTTTGAGTTAGTTTGGTTATGTGTTTATGTAGCCACGGGCCTTTATGATAGAATAGCTAGTAGGTACTTAGTCATGGAGAGCGTGGTATGGTATAATTTTCGTAGCAATTAATATAGAGAAAATAACTTTATTAATTATTTTTAGAGGATTATAGAGAAGTCTAGATTTATATTTGTAGCAATGAAAACTTGTATTATTTAAGTTATATATTATCCTAGGTGTTAGATAGAACTTTTATATTTTTTGTTAAGAGAGAGGAGCATTCTATGTGTAATTTTAATATAATAATAATATGGCTATGGTACGATAAATTTATATTTATAGAAATAAAATTACAAAAAAAATTTATGATGTTATGTATCTAGAGTGTAGTGCTAGTTGTGTAGAGTTCAACAAACTTGGTTTGGTATTTTTCTGATTTTTATTTGATTTGTTATGATTTCTACAATATTTCAGTCGGTTTTGATAAATAATAATTTCCCTGGAAAATGGAAAAGGCCATCGGACCCAATTTGGCCCAACGGTGTGAGTGGGGAGGCAGGCTGAGGCCCATAACGGGGCCTGAGTAGTTGTGGACCGCGGGTTCATTTCTGAAGAGTTCGAGGTCTTTTTCGAAACAATACATGAGAGAGGGGGGTGGACTGTGGGTTGATTCATACAAAATTGGAGGGGTTTTCTTGCAAAATGGCCGAGGAAGGCACGATCTGGCCCGTCCGGCCGCCCGATCCGTTTAGAGGGAAGAGATATATAGCATGTCCATCTTTATTTCCATTAACTTTTTTTCTCCCGTTACAACGTATGGGTATATTTGCTAGTAAAGATAAACTAGCAAAAATATCCATGCATTGCAACGGGATAAAAGTACTATCCAAAATTTTGATATCTATATGTTATTTTGTCTTGAAAGTTATAATTTTTAATTTATATTATTATATTTTTATTGTACTTGACGTTGTCCTAAAAACTTATATATAAATAATTTTGACTATGCGACGACTTGACTGCCTCGCCTTGTATTGCCATCTCCTCGAGACCTCGCCCCATGTTGTCATCCTCACTCATCCTCCCTTTAGTCTCACTAACATTGCCATCTCCTCAGGTTTCCCCTCTATTGCCCGACCGTCATCGTCTCCGCGCCTTGTTCCATCGTTGTTTCGGCCGTAGCATCTTTTCATACCACGTCGCCGACGGTGATATCCTAGCGATTCATTGTCTAATTATTTGAATCCTATAATTTCAAACCGAAGTTTAGCGACCTTTTCTTTAGGAAAAAATTTTAGGCAAAAGTCTTTCCGTCATATTTCCTAATCTCCTTGACTACTCCCAACATAGCGATTATATCATTTCTTAGCTTTGCCCGTTAATGAAAACAAAAATGAGTTTCTATCTTAAAGTCTCATCGGCCATACCTTTAATACTCAGACATGAACATGCCTGCTCAAAATTGGTTAAATGGGAATAGGAGTTTTCGCTAGAATTACTAAAAAAATATGTTCCTGAACTAATCTAATTAATTCTGGGCGTAGCTCATAGCCAGATGATGTGATAGGTTTAGAAGATTCTTTTGGCTGGAGGTACGATCCCGATGGTGCTCCATATTGATATAAAAGTTGAGATATATTTTCTATATTTTTATTTTTGTTTTAAGATAAAAGGATAAATATAGACTAAGATAGACTAATGTCAAAATCGAAACCGTTTCCTAAACGGCGTTAGAAATGCTTGTTGGTATAAATTAATCGCACCCTAAATAATAATTATAATCGATTATCCGCAAGCGCGCATATATATATACCGATCAGCACTTCACCAAGATCAACCCGATTTTAATATCGAACCCAAAGAAATAGTAGGTGATTTATGACTAAGTCTATAACTCTTAATCTAAAGGGGCATAAACAATCTAGAAAACTATTGAGAACGAGGAAATAACTAATGTACTCTAGTTCCAATAACCGGTAAACTTTGTATAATATTGTCTTATCAGACAAGTAATCCGAATAGGAGAAAAAACAGAGTAATCTCCTACCAGACACCTATAAGCCTATCAGTCCTATCAACGGAAAGTGGACTACAGAGGATTCAACGAAGCTATAAAGTCACCTTCGCGAGCTACCACTGTCCAGCTGATCAGGGAACATCTACAAGCAATCATAGCCCAGACACCACGTCTATGCTACGAATCACTACTCTGACCTAGGAGCTACCCAAATCGAAGTACTCAATATAATATGAGTTGCAACCCAAAGAACGAATAAAAACAAGTTATTTACTTGAATTAGAATGGTAAATACAAAAATACCTCAGAACGCAGCTCCGAGCGAGGGAGCTAAATCCAGACGAATACAGCTCCTGAGGATGCTCCGACAGGCTGGGACTCCTCCGAATCTCTACTCTTCTACTCTATCTCTCTAATCTCTATCTTGATTGCTAGCTTAGATCTAGTGGATCTCTATCTAATGCTCTAACTCTTTATCTCTTGATCTGGCCTCCTCCAGGGGGGTCTGGCCCTTTATTTATAGCCCGGCGGGATGAATACGCGCCGTTGGATCAAACCGACATAACAAGCGGCCAAGATGGCTCCTCGGAGGCGGTGGAGGAAGCTTCCAGAAGGGGGCGGCCAACCCTAACCCTAGGGGGCCGCCCGGCGCAGGTGTGGGGCCGCCCGACCCCACCTAGCGGCTGCTGGCTCCCCCGTTGCTTCGGGTGTCTTCTGGAGTATTCCTGATCCCTCTGGTGATATCATTTCGTCGCGGATAAGTTTTGTGGCAGATTTGCACTTGAATCCCTCTTTTAGACTTTTTCTGGATAATTCCCTGAAAAATACACAATTCACTAAAACTCGTGGAATTGTTAATAATAACCTTATCCTAGTAGAAATTCATATATGATAGAGAGATAATTACTAATAAATATTGTAGGTTAATAGGTGTCAACAAGTATTATTTTGCTATCTTACTTTCCACAATAACTTGAGCAATCATGGGGTACTATAAATTTCACAGCAATTATGACCCTAGAAAAGTGTTATATAATTTATTTTCAAGCCATAGATTAAATGGTTTTTTATCATCTCTAAAAACATTTAATATGAAGGTTTATAACTTGGAAAATAAATCAAAGTAGAATGTATGCGATTACGTTGTGATTGACTCAAACCCGATCGTGGATCGAGGCGAGAAGGCGGTGTGGAGAGGCAGGGGCCGCCGGCCGGCCTAGGCAGGGCACCGTGGGCGGGCCTCTGTGGCCTCACGGGGCCCGCTTCGCCGTGCGTGGTCCTAGTTCGATTGTATTCTAAATTATGCCATTTTTCTGATCGAATTTTTTATTCCGTGGTCGTGGTGTGCTTCCCCCACACTTGTTTTTTTGTATACTTTTCTACGCAACATATGGAGACAAACACATACCAAAATAGAGAGTAGAGTAGATAATAAAATATTAATATAAAAGATAAGGCACTTTATTCATTTATGGTGGTGATATAATATAACTCAACAGACGCTTTAACGACTGAGCTAACGACTGCCCTAGCTCATTAGGCTTTGTCCTAAGAAAAATTTATGACTCGACTGACTCGATTAACTAACCGAACCTAGCGGGATTGTGCCTTATTGAATAGATAACTAGACAACTAAGGCTGCCCTTCATTGTTAAGGCCCTGAATTTCTTTCTTAATGTTCTCAACCTCTGTTTCGAGCTTATCTTTGTCGCGCTTGAGACTGCGGATTAACTTGAGGTTGGTCTCTATCTGCTTAGCCATGTCCTCCATGATCTTGTCTCTGAGCTTATCAGATGTCTCTAAGCCTTTAACAGTGTTGGTGATGCCTTCAATCCTCTCACTGAGAATGCGTAGAGAAAACGCTGGCTGCTTAGGAACCTTGTCAAGTGCTAGTGCTGTTGCAGCTCTCTTTCTCTTGGGTTTGGGCTTAGGTGGGATGTGCTCGGTGTAGCAGAAATCGTTGGGGTTTGCGTGAACTCCTTGGATGGCAGGACGAGCATTGGTATACTTAGTGCATACCAGCTTTCCTTTCTTGTTGGTTTGGACCGATAAGAGCCGTTCATTGTTTCTAGGTGGAAGAAGCGGAGTACCATTTGGAATAGCAATTTGCTTCCCCTTAGCACCTCCTTTAAGCAGTAGTCTTGCAGGTGGTGGAGGAAGAGCAGATGGATCTTGTATATAGTAGGCTTGCTCATGGCGCTGGGGTACCGTAGCAGCTTGCTTCGGCGACACGACGACGAGAGGCTTCAGCTGCGCGAGGTCGAGGCCTTCGAGTCATCGCTGGGGATGTTGTTGAAGTCCGCGCCGTAGGAGATGATCGTCTTGTTCGCCATTGCTGCTAGATCTAAGTTGGAGAGTTTCTCTGGAGGAGAGACGTGGCTGGCTATAGAATACAATTGAGGGGGTTTAGGTACGTATTTATATGGGTTTTCAAGAGACAGATGAGGATAAAACCTAGGCTCTACAGGATTCATACGAAAGAATATCCGAACATGGTTGGATAATACGTGAATATACGTAGGAAGAGTGTAGAAGGACGGAGGAACGAGAGTCGGGACGAGAGGGGACAGGGGGGCGCCGACTGGCCCCACATGGGTGCCGACCGGCCCCACCAGGGGCCCACCTCAGGTGCCCTTCTGCGTGGTGCCTTCGGACTCTATCTACTTTCTGTTAGTTGCATTTTCGGATAAAATTTCGTACCGGAAAAGAATAGAGCTTAATAAGTTGATAATTAGATGAAATCCAATTCATCAACTACTTCCGAGTCAAATGGTTCTAGAAAAAGTTTAAGTCGGTGTCTATTTACCTTGAATAGCATACCTTCGCTTGATTGTAGAGTTACCGCTCCATGTGACGATGAATTCACGATGGTGAATGGTCCTTCCTATTTGTTTCGTAATTTTTCAAGCCCGAATAATTTAAACTTGGAATTAAAAAGTAATACCTTATCTTCTGGTGTAAAGTCCTTCTTCTTGATCCTCTTATCATGCCATCTCTTTGTTCGTTCTTTATAGATCTTCGAATTGTGATAGGCTTTCTCTCTCCATTCTTCTAGTTCTGATAGTTGCATTTTCCTCTTCTCTCCAGTGGCTTCTAGATCCATGTTCCATCTCTTGATAGCCTAGTGCGCTTTATGTTCTCCTTCTATAAAGTTCCCATCTTATTTACTATTTTCTGAAGAATTTTTTTAATTTATTTATTTGATATTTCTGCTTGGCCACTTGTCTGAGGATGATATGGAGTAGTGTTGACGGCCACTATTATATTAATTCAACCGTCAACTAGCCAGGAAAAGGATGCAAATGTAATCACCAAAGTAGACATAGGGTTTACACTAACCAAATTCCATGAGTTTTGGTGTTTCACTATTTATACAGGCGTAAACCGGAAAAGGCGCAAACATACAAGCTTATCGGAATAAGAAAATAGAAAACGGACTCCACGGCTACATAGGAAGGTTCCAGAAGAGACGAGAAGGCACCACGCCGAGCCGGGGCCCCGAAGGCCACCAGGTGGGACCGGCCGGTCCCACCCCTGCATCGGCCGGTCGGTCGACCACGGCCCCTGGCGGGTCCCGGTTTGCCCGGTTCGCTTCACCGCCTTTGAGGATCAATCCTAGCCACCCGTCAATGTCGGTTTGATCCGATGGCTCACGATCAACGCCCAGGGCTATAAAAGGAGAGGCACCCCCCTGGGGAGAGGCCCCCATTCATTCATTCTCATTCAGAAGTCCGATCATCAGTCAAAAACTCTAATCAGAGCTCCTTAGCTAGGGCCTAGATAGCTAGATTAGAACTAGAGGGAGGCAAGCGCAGGCTTGGATTCTGGAGCCATCAAGAACTTGGATTTGGTATAGTTCTTACCTCTTCTCGTCTTTGTTCTCTTTCATTGTATAGTTATACGATTGCTATAATTGAATTGATGAATTCTTATTTACTTATATTTATAGTTATTATGTTCTTTATCTATTGTGGTTACATGCTTAGTATAGCTAGATTAACATTATGTTTATCCATAGGTTCATATAACACTCATCTAATTGATCGTTGGATGAGTGATAAACATTGTGTAAGCATGGTGCTTATATGTTGTTTATCTGCGAATGCACCTTATAGACCGGGTTTGGTAGATCGTAGATTCCTGTTGAGTCCTATGTAATTCGAATCCTGTTTATAGACACAGTAGGGCTTGTATACGACGGAAGGGCGAGCTATGTTCTCAAACCTCCTTAGTATGTCCACTATGAATAAATGTAATGCTAACCTTAGCCATAATTACTAGGTGTATTGCACTAACCATAATATACTTTGATATGTAGCTAGGAATAACCCAGGAATATCTCTTGATGTTCTACTAGCAACCCTAATGATATAGCTAGGAGTCTCTATCTGTTTATGCTGATGATTATACACTTATCTTATCATTTATCTTGTGACTTACCCCTGCATTGAGTAGTGAGGACATAGTTATGCCTATTCGTTACACTCTAGGTCAACACACTACCTTTACACTGCCATGTAGACCTTCCTTTAGGAAAATATAAATGATAACCCGTAATACTCCGGGTAAAATGCTATAATGGTATTTGATCTGTGCGCTTACGGATATATTTCTATATTCTAGATGGTGGCATGATTTAATACCACACCTCTTGGTGTTATGCTGGGGATGACAACTTGGCATTCTAGTGACGGTGCGCTATTCTAGCATTTTTGGCGCTGCTATTAGAGATAACATTAAGAGGTGTCAACAAGCATTTTTGGCGCCACTGCCGGGGATGGCAATTGGCAATTCAAAAGGATAGCGATAGACCTAGCAAACTAGTGAGTTAGAGGAAACCATAGACCCCTACTCAATGCAGGCTTACCCTTGTGTTTTCTATTTTTGTGAAATCTTATGCAGGGTAATAAATGAGTAGTTTTGATCTGCCAGATAACTACGTTGAAAATCTAAAGAAACTCTTTCGAAGAAAGAAATTTCAGCAAGTGAGGGACATCTTTGAATCTCCATCAAGGACACCCACTGCTGAGGTTCGTTCTTTGGAGGAGCAAGCTCCTACAAGAGAAGAAGAAGAAAAAAGCAACAAGAGGGCAACTTAGCACCAGCTTTTTGAAGAAATGGTCGATAAGTCACTGCAAGAGTTCTCCGCTCCCGAACACCAACAACATCTCGCAGACCGGACCTAACGTCAAAGTTGGGGAGAATGGATTTGAGCTCAAGCCAACTCTTATCACCATGGTGCAAGCCAACCTGTTCTGTGGGAAAGCACATGAAAATGCAAGTGCTCATCTCCAATATTTCCTGGAGATTTGTAGCACTTTCAAGCTGAAGGATGTACCAAAGGATACTATGCTGCTATGTCCGTTCCCATTCTCACTATTGGGAAAGGCAAAGCAATGGTTCTATGCCAACAAAGACAATCATACGACTTGGGACAAGTGCTCCATAGCGTTTCTAGCAAGATTCTTTCCTATGGGCAAGACGAGTGCCCTAAGGGGGAAGATCTCGAGTTTTCAGCAACATGATGAGTCAGTCCCGGAGGCCTAGGAACGATTTCAAGATTACATATCTAAATGTCCTCATCATGGGATGGAGAATTGGCTCCTGATGCAAACTTTCTATCATGGGCTCACCAACAGCACCCGCAATAATGTTGATGCTGCTGCTGGAGGTGTATTTATGTCACTGACCATACCACAAGCTACTGCTCTTATGGAGAAGATGGCCTCCAATCAAGATTAGAATGATGAGCGCCAGACGACCCGCAAGAGGAGTGGAGGAATGCACGAGCTCAAGGAAGTAGACATGCTGTCTGCCAAGATAGATCTGCTCATGAAGAAGCTGGAAGACAAGACGAGCCAGAGGCAAGATGCCATGCTCATTAATGATGCATGCATGACTTGTGAAGTATGTGGCAATATGGGACACTCAGGCAACAGCTATCCTGAGACCCGTGAGGATGTAAACTTCATCAACAACAACAACAATTATCGTCCTCAGAATCAAGGATGGAACCAGCAAAGGCCCAACTACCAAGGTAACTTCCAAGATAACTTTCAAGGCAATAATTATAATAACTATGCTCAACTGCCTTTGAGAGAAGTGATCTCCAACCAAAATAAAATTGTGGAGACTTTATCTAGGAAGGTGTCATCCATTGATAAAATGCTAGAGAACATAAATATTAAAATGGATAGCTTTACCTCCACTGTTAAGAACCAGCTTAGCTTCAATAAAATGATAGAACAACAATTAGCTCAGCTGGCGGCCGCTGTTCCACCGACCAACGAAGGTAAGATTCCAGGGCAACCCCTAGAGCCCGAGACCGTGAATCTTGTTGATGTGTATGCAGGTTACTACGTTGAAGCATCATCAGGATGGAAGGATGACTCCATGCCACCCAAGAGGGGAGATCCAGGGAGACCTATGATTCCCATCTCTATTGGGCAGCATGACTTTTGAGAAGTCGTCTGCGATCTAGACGCCAGTGTCAACATCATGCCTAAGGTAATTTTTGACCAAGTCTTTCCATGGGCACTTTTGTTGTACATAGATATGTGTTTGCAGCTTACAGACCAGACGATCAAGTACCCCAAGGGAATCTTAGATGACGTGTACATACGAATCGGGAGATCATATGTCCCTGTAGACTTTGTAGTCCTGGATACCAGTAAAGATCCCAAGAGTCCTATTATTCTTCGCCAACCATTTCTGAGTACTGTAAAGGCTGTCATATACACGGACAGTGCCAAGATTTATTTCACCATCAAG